>VZZY01017378.1:0-35270 GCA_013400335.1 Eurystomus gularis
CTTCCCTTGCCTGATTTCCTGCTATTAGAGATACACCAGTGCTGAGCTTGGAGGAGGTGGTTCTTGAANTCTTGAATACCAACCAGCTGTCTTGGGCCCCTCTACCTTCTAGAGCCCTAACCCATGGGACTTATCCAAGCAGTTTCTTGAAGAGGTCAAAGTTAGCCCTTCTGAAGTCCAGGGGTGCAATCCTAATTGTTTTGTGCCCATTACCCATGATCCTGAACTCTATCTTCTCATAGTCACTGCAGCCAAGGCTGCCCCCAACCTTAATGGCTTCTACCAGTCCCTCTTTGTTAGTCAGTACTAGGTCCAGTAGTGCACCTCTCCTTGTTGGCTCCTCCACCACTTGAGTCAAGAAGTTGTCATCAATACACTGGAGCAACCTCCTGGACTCTGTGAGCCTGGCTGTGTGGCCTTCCCAACAGATATCAGGGTAATTGAAGTCCCCCATGAGAACTAAGGCCTCTGACTGTGAGGAAACTTTAATCTGTCTGTAGAAGGCCTCATCAACTTCCCCATCCTGATCAGGTGGCCTGTAATAAACCCCCACAACAATATCACCCATATTAGCCCAACCTTTGATCCTTACCTACAAGCTCTCAACTTGCTCATCGCACCTCTGTCTAACAAGCAGCCCTTAAAGTCTGACAGAATGTAGAGTGTTTCCTGCTTTAAATCCATGTAAAGGATAACATTTCTCAGCTCAAAAGTCACATAGTCAATCCAGGACATATGAGTGTCCAGAACTGAATTGCTTGTCAAGGTCAGTGCTGTCCTTTCATTGACCAGGCTTTGGTTTGGAGGGTTCATTTTGTTGTTTTTTTCTGAAATATTTAATTGAATTTACACTAGGAAAAAACAGCCTTTCTGTGTACATTAAGTTTAACACTAGCTATTTATGTTTTGCATAGAGTAAACCATAAAACTAAAGACAAAACCTTCAAAGGGTGATTTAGGCCACATCCTTGGACTGGTGCAGAATAGCTGCTCCTGCACCAGCCCTCGCAGATGCTTGTCCAATCTCTTATTGCAAGCCCTCAATTGTGCAGTGTCCTGAGTTGGGCTTTTGCCTCTCTGTCAGATACAAAGTTTTTCCTAACATCCAGCCAGGATCTTCTCCCAGATTAAACCAATTTCATTTTGTTCCTTCTGGTGGTCATGTAAAACAGCTGATGTCTATTCTCTTTCTTTTCAAACAACCAAGACTGGTAAACATTTCACATAAACACACATTCTCCTCTAAGAAACCTCTCTGATTCATTGCTTCTCTTTTCAGTGGGAAACTGTTCAGTTGTTGACTGGTGATTTTGAGACCTTGCAAAAGGTGCCACCTAATCTATTTTGTAAATAAGACTTCAAAATTAGAATAAACCAACACCCAAACAAACAAACAAATAAACCCAAAACACGACCTGGGTATCCTACATCAGACACCTGCCCTTCTGCATCCTTGAAATGCAACCTATACTGACATAAATAGTGAAATAAAGTCACACTGTACTGCAGCTATTCCACTGCAAAATATACTCCGCATTGCACATTTGCTGTGCAAATCCTGTACAATGCAGTCCTGCATCTCTCTACAGCATGTCCTGTGTCTCATTAACCCCTGCTCATCAGGTGACCTCAGGAGTGAAAGAAAAAGAGCAGAAATGGGTCGAGGTGGGATGCCATGGTTGGTTCAAGTCACTGCATAGGAAGGACTGAACAAATATTTAGAGGCATCTGGTAGAGTTTCTTATTCCTTTTGTTGAGCCTTTGAATATGTGCACTGAGGCAGATGATCAGTGAGTAAAAGTGATTCACACAGAAATGGAATTTGATTACAAAATTCCAGCAACCAGAAGGAGATTTGGCTTTACATTGCATTGTAATGCTCAGAATGTAACCTGCCCTTTCAAATGATTAAGTACTTTTTTAGTGGCTAGTTACTGAAATTATCAGATCCTTCCCAGTGTTCAGCTTTATACATTAGAGCATTAAGGGCCTGATGTACACAGGACCAAGGAATCTCTGGGTTTTCATGCAAATCACTCCACTGGCATAATCTGCTCTTTCTTCCAAGACTACAGAAGCCATGTGGTGTGTGGATGGCTGCTTCTGCATCCAGCTCTGTAGGTGATGGAAGATAGCCAGGTAGAGGACATCCATGCCAAGGGAGAGCACACGCATGCTGTTTAAGATGCTCCAGGAGGCATGATGGCTCTAGGCGAGGCAGTAGCTCATTCTTTCCATTACCAAGCTGGTGGCACAAGGACCATAGCAATAATCCTTCATTTCTTGATCAAGACTCAGTTGTTGTTTGTAGACTCAGTTGTTTGTAAAGCAGCTACAAACCTGGGTTGAGTTTGTATTGTGTTTCCATGACAAGATGTTGGCAACAGGGGGCTACAGGGATGCTCTCTTTGAGAAGAGGCTAGGGTCTGCCATGTGCAGGACATAGTCAGCTTCAGCCAGCTCCAATGGACCCACGATAGGACACAGCTGAGCCCATCAGCCAAGCTGGTGGGGCTTCTGGAAAAACATATTTAAGAAAGGGCAAGATGTCACACAGTGGAGAAAGGACTGAGGAAAAGTGTGAGAAACAGCTCCAGAGCACACCAAGGTCAGTGAAGAAGGAGGTGGAGGAGGCACTTCAGGCACTGGAACAGAGATTCCCCTGAAGCCCATGGAGAGACCATGGTGATGCAGGTAATCCCCCTGCAGCCCATTGAGGATTATGTCAGTGTGGATATTCACACTGCAGCCTGTGGAGGACCCCACACCACAGCAGGTGGATATGCCTTGAAGGAAGTTGTTACCTCTGGAGAACTGACACTAGGAGGGAAAAAGTGGGAGTAGGAAGGAGTCCTCTGTTATGGACTGACCATAAGTGTCCATTCCCCATTCCACTGTGCTACTCAGAGCAGAGGAATTAGAGCAGTCGGGAATGAAGGAGTGAAGCTGAGCCTGGAAAAAAAGAGGGATTATGGGGGGAAGTTGTTTTAATTTTTTCTTTGTTTCTCACTATCCAAACCTATTTAAATTAAATCAAGTCTGTTGTGCCCATGATGGTGACTGGTGAGTGATCCACCTGTTTTTACCTTGACCCATGAGCTTTCTTGTGTTTTGTTCCCCCTCTTCCCTGTTGAGGAGGGAGAATGAGAAACCAGCTGGGTGAGTGTCTGGCAGCTGGCCATGGCAAACCCACGACAGAATCATTGTGCTTCATGCTTGTAAAAGATTGTTAAGTATTTTTGAAGCTGGGATGAAGGACGGGTGTCACTATGCCGTTTTGATTCTCAGGATTGATTCACCAACATTTGTGCATGCTATTTCATTTTAGAATTTTTACTTACCATTACTTCTATAACCAGCTTCTGAATTTCGAGGCATTTCATCTTTGAAGAGCAGACACCCCTATTCTGATCTCCAGTAGATCTTTTTCCCTTTGATCATATTAGAAGTAGGCTTGGTAACATTACTTACTTGAGGTTTCCCAACATCTTGGATTATAAATTCTAGGTTTCACTTGCTTATGATTTTGCTAACCTTCAGCTTTTGGAATACATGATTTTTGTAGTGCATGTATACTGAAATACTTTTAGAAAATACAAGCCGATGTATTTTAGTAATGTAAAAACAGTATTTTGTCCATCACACAAATGGAGTCATTCAGAAGCAAAAGTCCTGAAAACAGTTTACTAAGGTTCAAAGGTCCTTCTTTGGCACTATATCCAGCCTTTCTGAATCCACTCTTCCTTGTTGATGCACTCATTCTCCAACCTCTCATCTAACTTCTAGGGGAAGTAATATTTTCTTATGACTGAATGGAAACCAGAAGCTCTCTGTTCATTTCTTGGCACTTCATCAGAACCATTATCTTTTTAAACAACAACTGTATCTCTATTCCCTGCATTTATTTTAAAACAGCTATTTCCTTTTCCCCATCTTTTATCTGACCTGCCAATTATGTATGTATCAGGCCTGAAACACCATCTGTGTTTTTCCAGAATGTTTATACCACTAAGGCTGTGCCTTAAATTGATAACTTTTGAAGTTGTCATAAAAATATAATCTGGAAAACTGATCAAGACCCGGGGAGTCTGGATGGCAGAAGAGAGTAATATAAAAGGAGGTGCACTGGAGCTTATCTAAGCTGCATCAGGAAATCCATGCACATGCCATGAAATGGTAGGTATCACTAGTATGGGTTTATCTCTCTTCTTCCCCTGTAATACTATAGGATCTCATACAGTAGGGCTATCTTTCTGTCTCTCACCACGTTGTTAAACCACACACACAGCTGTCAGATCTGAATGCAAGGGTTTCACAACACAGTGTGGTATATCTGATGCCTTGCAAACTGACATTATTAAAAGGGATAGTAATACTGGTAATGTAACATCTTATATTCTAGATAATCTTTAGGGTGCTGTAACTAAGGAAGACCCAAGGAGAACCCAGAGCTGAAAAATATTTGATATAGTACTTTGCTTCGGATGAGAGCTCTGTGGTTAGTTTCATCATAACCTACATGAGGATGTAGAACACAGATGGGGCATCTAACAAATTCTTAGTCATCATTAGCATTACACATTCTTCAGTAAGCACAGGAGACTGTAGCATCACAGCTCAAAACAAAGGTCCTTCATAGATTAGCTAAATTATACATTTTGTTTGTCAGTTGATGGTAATGTAACAATCCAGGCTCTACTTTATGAAATCTAGCTTAAAGGTCAACCTATCATGTATTTACATGGTACATGTTTTAGCATGGCCAATGGACAACTACAGAGCACCATACTTGTTATTAATTTTACTTGGTACTAGGAGTACTGGATGTCTGAAGGATAAAGTCACCAGAATTAATACACAGGTTTAATCACATCAGTTATTTCTAACCTTAAACCATGCCCACTTTGCTTAATGCAAAACTATTTATAGGGGTGCAATAATGAAGAAAAGCTACCCCAAGTTCTGGTAATTGTTTTCTCGGTTCAAATATTTAGTGCAATGTTTATCCATACCATTGTGTTTTAGTATTGAAGCATACTAGTGCTTTTACCAGCTGGTTTCATGACACAAATGTAGTGACTGATATTTTGTTGGAATGGTGACTTCAAATGAGACCATTGTTTGAAAATGTTCCTCTTGTCTAGGGTCAGGAGTTCAAAGAAAAGGCAAACAGAAAAGAGCTAGAAAAGTGTTACAAGAATGATATGAGTTCCGAAAAAGGAGCTTTAACATGAGGGCATAATGAATAACAGTCTATTTAGCCTATTTGAAAGGAGGTTAAAAGACTAAGATCACAATCAAGTAGTATCTAATTGTGGAAGAATTATGACTCTTCAATGTAGAACAGAGATCCAAACTTTAGAGGCTGAAGCTTGATGTACTTGAATACACAAATTTTAAGTGAGGATAACTAGCTGTAGAAACAACCTATTAAGGGATGTGATAGCTCTTCTAATCAAGCTAGAGTGCCTTTTTAAAAGACAAATTATAGCTTAGTGTTATAGTCTTGATGCAGAAATGATTGGTGAAGGTCTTTGGTCTGTGTTGTGCAGTGGAGTCAGACTAGATTATCATAATGGCCTTTACTGTCCATATTAATCTATGCGTATGAGATTTCATCACAGCTAAGGACAGATGTGGGTGGCTTAAGCAAGTAATTCCTGCTTTAGAGTGTGTCAGAGACTTTTCCCTGCATTTTCACTTACCTCCCATGGGAGCAGTGGGAATGGTTATAGCTTATAGGTTTAAGATGAAACAAAGCAATCAAAAAACTCCTCCCTTTCATAAATGCCTTAGAACATTTCATAAGAGAGGTTAAAAATATAAAAATCAAAACTGTTTAAGCTGGCTAGACAGCAGCTCTGAGTGCACAGAAATTAAACAGGCTGTCCTCAGGGAGGTTTCTGTATGTTCCTCGATCTCAGTTCTGCTACAACTTTCTATAATTCATCTGAGGAGCAGTCTTTTAAGTCATCTAAGGTAAAGAAAGGATCTTAATGAACTCACCTACTACATTCCCTAGCCTAAAGTAAAAATAATCACAAACCATCTCTGACTAAAAATCTGATCTAAATGCTTTACTGCGGGAGATTCCAGCTTACTGCAATGTTTAAAACATGTACGAAGGGATTTTTACTAACATGGATGGCCTTTAAAGCAGACTTTATTTTCTAAGTCATTAGTATCTGATAAATGTACATATGGTTCCAATACTAATTACAATAAATCCATATAAAATAGCAATGAAACCAAGGTAAGGGCACATACACATATAGAAGATGAAGGCAAAGAAGAAATATCATGAAGGATTTTTCTTTTGATCTTCTGTGGAGATTTGCAATGGTTGACCCCCATGGCCATCTATGAAATTCAGATTCTCATTTGTCCTCTCTATTTGAGGGGAAAATTCTTAGAGTTCACTTTCTGTTGCACATCTCATAGCTATGAATACACTGAGTACGAGGATATGACCGTATAGAATTGTGCATGTAAAAGATTATCTGTGCCTGTTGCTTAGAAAAAGGGTTAGAAAACAAATCAATTGCTTGTGGAAACAAATATATAAATGCTTTCTATCACACCTTTCTTGTGACCTTTTATGTCAAATATACAACTGCAGGAGGCTGCTAAGAGCTAGCTTCACTTAAGCCTTCACCGTAGCTCACCAAGGTGACAGCTCAAAGGAAGAACAGTGTACTGACAGATAAACAAACTGTGGCGTCTGTACCACAAAATGGCACTAATTGCTTTCTGTTAAGGACAGAGGAATGCAAGCATGTATGAAGAGGAGAAATCCAAACTTGTATAGCACTGATGCTGTGAAAATGAGAAAGGGACAGTGCATAAAGTGCATCTTTTCTCTGCCTCAGAAACCACCACAAACAAGAAGAGGCTGCAGCAAGCGCTACAAGGTGGCTGCTGGGCTTGAGCAGCAGGAATGAAAGGGAGGAGTGGTTCGATCACAAGGTACCTCATGAATATTCTTTTGTATGTTTTCTCATCGTCCTTTTACCTCCTCTATAATTTTCTCATCTACTAGGAAGTATCTTCGTTCTGGTTTATGTATTACCCTGATGATGTAAAGGCCCAATTTTCTTTCTACGAGGTCAGACTTTTGTCACTGCTACACAGCCAAGGTTTAGACCCCTAATAACAGGCAGAAGCCCATTAACCCAGAATCTCATCCATATAACTGTCACTCTGAGAAATTTGTTCTGGTACCCAAGGCTTTGAAAATTATTCAAATGTTCTTAAGCACACTTGAGGTTTAAACTGGAAGGCTTTACACAGCAAGGCTGAAAACCTAACAGTTTCTTTCACAAAAGGGCCTCAAATCAGGCTTTTGTTAATCATAAGGGAAAACAGATGGAACTGGTCAGCAAGAGATTGAGTGTCTAACTAACCCAGGATGATTCATGAGGTCCTCTCAGTATTTAAAAGCACTAGGTAAAGGTCTCTGTGATGCTTTTAACATTTCTGAAAGATTAAAATCTTAGGAAAGACAGACTATAACTTAAAATTAAACTTTCCTTTCTATCAGCTTATGGGTTCCCATTACTGTCTTATTCCTTACATCCCATGTCTCTAGCCACAAGTAACAGTGAGATGATTTGTTTCAGATCCCATCTGAAGTCTTCAAATAATTCAAAATATTTGGTCTTTTGAGGAAGGTCAGGAAGATGTCAAGCAAATTGCCACCTGTGGTTCTAGTAATTACTAATGTCACCTTTAAAACCCAAGTGCTGGATGAGATGATACAGTTGGATCATTTGACTTCAGGAGTTAGGAGATATTGAGGGCACCTTAGTTTAAACTGCACTTCAGTGTATGCTCAACACAAATAGGCCCTGAAAGCACCCCTGGGAAGGATAATGCTGTTTATGTCCTAATGGAATAAGGTGAAGCTTTCAGTCCTCACTGAAGGATGCTGGCCTTGCTTTCAAAGGGACTGTAATTTGCGATTATTTCCACCAACTTAGTAACATACTAAACCAAACTCTAAGAAATTGCACTTTTGTATGGATTGTGACTTCCTTTTTGTGAAGTCAGATTGACTTTAGTGGTATAAAAACATCATGATGGAAGTGGTTAATTCAATCTTGAAGTTGCAGTGCAGCATTCAGAGAAAGCTTTTAGTTCTTAGGTAGGTTGACAAATTTGATTTAGGGTTTCTGGTTCAGGGACATGTTTTTGTGATTCCTGCTATTCATTTTGTATTATGCTTGGTGCTCCCTGGTATTCTGTGCGACGGCTGAGCATTTGAAAGTTTGTTTTATTTTACTTAGAGGCTTTGTAAATTGGAGGGAGGGAGTGATGAGGAGGAGGAAGGAAAAAGAGAGACTACCAAGGGCAACCCTCTCACCAGCTCAGTACACTGAACAACCAAAACAAGGATGCTTGTTTGGTGGCTATGTCAAACCTGAGGCCTGATCCTTCTCCTGTTAAGACTGGTGAAAATTTGAATTAAGTCTGCCAAAGATGGAAACGGAGGGAGAGATTTTTGTAGCACACTGAACTGAATGGCCAGTGTTACAAAGGGATCTGCCACTAAATCCAGTGCTAGGAGCCAGTTACACTTCTGCTCCAATAGCACTTTTACTGTGAAGCTGCAAACCACTACACTGGGCAAAATTTGGTCTTTCAGTGTCCTTTTTCTTTGACAGTTGTACACTTCTGATACCACCCAACAGAAGCCTTTCCTACGTATATGAATATATGTACACATGCACTTTTCAAGGCATTTTGCCTTATGTTTAAATATCATTATACTGTATGCACAGTCAGTAATACATTAAAAAAACCCAGGAAAATCAAGTAAACAAGTACCACATCTCTCTTAGAGGGAAACAGAACCCAAGAAGCAATAAAACAGCAAGTGATCCACAAATCAAGAAAGCAATTTAGGAAAAATGTTCACCAACATTTCTCATTTTTGACCAGCTGTCACTAGTGTTTGCATTGGTGTTTGCACTAGGATAAACCTAGTGTTTGCATTCATTGGTTCACCACCCACAAAAGCTAACTAATCAATCCCAGTGATAAGCAGAAACAGTAATGACTAGTTTTGAAGCTATTCCTCTCTGTGTGGTCTTGTTGCTGATACCATATTTCTTCTGTGTGTTCTTCCAAGAAGGATTTCTCTGCCCAGACTTTGCTTCTGTAATTAATGTCTATATCTTAGTATTAGCTACTTTTATCAAATAGCATTAACTTGACATTAGCTTCTGATAGAACAGCGCACTGAACTCAGAAATTCAGATTTTACCTGCTGGCAACAGCATTCACATTGATCCATGGCATTGGCCTTTGCAACATAACACAGATCAAGACAAACTTCTGCCTCTCTGCATCAAGTTCCAGTTTTTAAATTCGAGCCTCTTCTTTTTCTGCAGTCAGTGTGGAAGTTACCATGAGCTTCACTGCAGTAAGGACCAAATCATGTGCTTATATATCCTATGTGCATCACTGTTGTATGGAATATTTCCCACAGACTTCAGAAAGGAGTAAGAACATAGATTCCCTACTCTTGTTGTGGGGCAGTTTATCAAGAAGTCTACTAAAGCCAGTACATTTTCCTCTTTATTATAAAATTATTTGTGAAACTACTTTAGATCTTCAAAATATTTGTTTTCCATAGCTCTTCTATCCTCAAATTTATTATAAAATCAATTTCAGTTTGCCCAGCCTGTCTGAATCCTTTACAGCATGAAATGTCATTGTTTTGCTACTCATACAAGTGTTGAAGGTGTCCAAAAATTAAAGCATCTCAATCACTGTAACATCTGGACTAAGCAGGCTTTACACTTGAATGCAGGTTGGTGAGCTGGGCTTCCTGGACTCCCAGCTCTCCTGTGTGGTCATTGACTGACCAAGATACTGCAAAAACCGGGAGGACTGAAGGATTCACTGAAATAACTGACTAGTGGCAGGGCAAGTAGGGCTACTTGCAGCTGTAAAGGCAGAAACATGTAATAGTTACTCTGTTCCTCAGTTCATTCAGCTGGAAAACAGGGGCCATGATGTTTGCCTGCTTCATAAGGGCCTTTGAGGCTTAATTAATTAGAATCTGCAAAGTGTTTGGGGATTTTTCCTTGAGGGCATTTTGCATACCAAATGTTTTTCCTTTTAGTCTTCTGAAATTATTAATTGTACTGTAAAAGCATCAAAAGTCATAAGCAGGAATTAAGCTCCACTGCAAAGTCATCTGGATAGTGCACAGAACCAGAGCCGGTGTACATCCCAGTAATTTCACAGCAAGATAAAGGAAATGTGCACAAGAGGGAGAAGAGGAACATTCATAGAATCATACATTTCCATGAGGCTAGAGAAAAGCTAGCTAGTTTTAAGCTAGCTAGGTTGCTTTAGATATGTAGTTTTCCCTGTAAATTAGTAAATGTGAAGGTTGGTTTTTTTGCCTTTCCAGACCTTCTGCATTGAAATCTTTCCATTATTACTTATCTCTGTGTTTGTTCCAAGCTATTGCACATTTGCTTTTTTTTCAGACTGCTTTAGGAATGAGTTACCTACATCAACATCAGAAATCTACAAACCCTTTTATTGTCTTTTTGTTAAACTTGAGAATTTAATACCAAGATTAATTTTTCATTCAGTAGTCTACTGTCAGGAAAGCCATCACTACAATATCTCCAAAAGAACATATCAAATCCTTATTTATAAATTTGGCACTGACCTCTCATCCTGATACATGGCTAAAAACCTCTTACTTTTGTTAATGAAGGGTGCTGAAGTCATGAATCAAACCAACATCACTCAAATATTAATTTTCTTAAGACTATAACTAAGATTTATGGTCCAAATGCCTGGGGTTTCTCTTAGTTTTATTACTAACTTATTAATATAATACTGCATCACTGTGATTAGACAAAATGCAGATTTTCATTTTCATAATTAGTGAACAGAAGGCTCTTGATTTGCATTTCTTTTATCACCTTTCTATAATTTTATTCTCTGTTGTTAGAGCTAAATATTTCTTATCAATTTTTTTCTATTTTTCATTCAATTAGAGCGTTTAGCATTTCCCCACCTTTGAAACAACAGGAAATAAATTTCCACTTCAAAATCAAAGAATCACAGAATCATTCTGGTTGGAATAGACCTTCAAGATCATCAAGTCCAACCCAGCACTGCCAGGTTACCACAAAAACATGTCTCTAAGTTCCACATCTACAAGTTTTAAAAATATCTCTAGGGATGGTGACTCTACTGCTTCCCTGGCCAGGCTGTTCTAGTGGTTGGCAACCCTTTCTGTGAAGAAATTTTTCCTAATATCCAACCTAAACCTCCCCTGGTGCAACTTGAGGCCATTTCCTCCTGTGCTATCAAATCAGAGCAGAGGAAATGTATAAAATATTTTAAGGATTATTTTACTTAGGATTGGAGACTAGCTTCCTGTTATGTTTTGCCTGTCTTTTTTAAAGTTGCGGCATTTGCTGTTGCAGCCTAAAACCCAAAAGGCATAAAAGATAACATTGACAACAAATTTCAATTTATGGTCTATAATGTTTTGAAGAGCAACTGAGAAAAGGAGACTTTTTGGCTGCAGATTTAAATTTACCATTTACATGCCTGAGCCACTGTTGCAAGTTTTAGTGGACATCTAGGAACTCCAAGAAAACTGCACCATCAGTGACATGAGCAGACTAGATTGCAGCACATTAAAAAGTCTGGCTGAAAACTCTCAGCTCAGTAAAATCAATTGGAGCTTTATCATTCCATTTCACAGTACCAAGATTTTGGATCCTGGAAGTATTACTTTATTCTTTAAAAAACAAATGAACATATGAAAGGAAATCATACAAGTGAGAAATGAAGTATTTTGCAGCCTGTCTGCTGCTTAGTAAGCTAAGGTTGAGTTGATATCTTCAAATTATTTCTGAGAATGGCAGGGAGGAAT
This sequence comes from Eurystomus gularis, assembly GCA_013400335.1. Taxonomy (NCBI): domain Eukaryota; kingdom Metazoa; phylum Chordata; class Aves; order Coraciiformes; family Coraciidae; genus Eurystomus; species Eurystomus gularis. The sequence goes on from VZZY01017378.1 coordinate 11,915, forward strand.
GCTTAGTGATGCTCAGTCCATCACTTTACCACCACAGCTATATATTCTTTGTCAAAAGTATCATACATGCTCTGTACCTGATGAGAAACCAAAGTTCTTGCAACTAAAGCACAAATTTTTCAGCCTGACTGGGGAAGATAACAATTAAGAACGTGGTAAGTGCCAAATACCCTTTATTTTTCATATAAGAGATTTAGAAAACCATGAAGTCAAGCCTTGTGGAGAGGATTGTCATGGAGAAGACTGTATGCTTTTTATCTTCAATATATTTATGACTCATTATTTGAGTATGTTAAGTGGAAACAGAAAAACTGAGGGGTGAAAGTGCCGGAATATTATTTCCCAGCAGCATGTAACAATCCCCTGGGTTCTTGGTTCCCACCAAAAATCCCTCACCTGCCTCACCAAAAATCCCTCACCAAAGCCACTTTGGTTCTAACAGACTCTTAAAACTAACCAAGATATAGGGGGAAGACAAGCCAGCAAAATGTCCAAATAAGGGATCAGTCATTTTATTTGACATCAAGGATGCAATTGGGTAAATCCACTGACCTCAGTTTTGTACTAGTTTCACACAGAAGTGACTTAAATACAAAGGCATTAGGTTAAGTGTGAACACACAGGTCTGTTTGCTACTTCAGCTATGAGAACTAAGGGCTCACCTTTGACAGGTTTCACTGCTTCACCCAGATAGTGCTCGTCTTTGGTACTCCAGCAGAGCCCTCACTGCTATGGCAAGCTAGATTATATCTCAGCGCAAGCTCTGAGCCACTGAGTAGACAAAATGCCATTAAAACCAATGGACCTGTATCTGTTTACTAGACCTTAATAACAAGAGATTGTTCTTTACCCATTTAGCACTAGAAAAAAAAAAAACCAAACCACAATATGAGGGACCACATGGTTCAGGCTATGTTTAATCTAAAGTTAGAGCAGAATCCTAGAAAGCCAATTGATTGCTTCAAGGCAGTAAGAGCTAGTTTATTCAAGCAATCAGTCTTGCAATAAATGTGCTCCATTTTTAAGAGCTTGTAATTTAGCACTAGCAGGGCCAGGGAAACAAATATCTCTGATTTCTTTGAGAGGTTCCAGAACATTTCACAGACAAACCATCCACTGATTCCTCACAAATGTTAGCAAATGAAATATTGTTTCACATGCTGTAGCAAGATGTCTTGAGAAGAGATGCTAAAAATGTGAATTGCAGATCCCAGGACTGCAGCCAGACATCAGCAGAAAGGAAATTACTGCCACTCTGTGGGGTAGCCAAGTTGTGGGTAAGGCACAGAGCTTCAAAGCTCTGGTGAAGAGAGTGGAGTGTGTGTGATGGGTAGGGAGACGAGGGACTCTGTCCCTTGGGAGGTAAGATGTAAAAGGCCCTGATATAAAAGCCCTTTTAATATAGGGGCCCCTCTCTGATATACAAGATCTGAGAATATTTACAGCCAAAGGATTTAAAAGGGCATACATCTGAAAAGGAATACAAGAAAACATGAGCACAGCCAACATTGATAGAGGTGACAGACAGAGGCTGAAGGGCTGGTCCCTGATCTTCTGTGCCACACACAGAATAGCTCCTCTAATGAGCCAAAAAAGAGAGCAATTCATACATGCCTATTTGCATTTTGATTTTGACCCTTCTATTTTCTTGCACTTATTTTACAGTCCAGCCACTTCCCTAGAAAGATTAAAAAATTGGGAGGTAACTTCCACCTCTCCAAATAAATAATTACATTCCATGATTTTAAAGCCAATGGCTCAATTGTTATTCTTTGTAAGGAAGATATGACTCATTATTTGAGCTTGTAGAATCTGCAACACTATGAAAGCCACTGTATAAAACTCGAGATATCTACAGCATTGGGCTGGTAAATTGTACAAAAAAATACTTTTTGACATAAGATTTTGCAAGAAGCATTACTGTTATTCAATTAAATTTTGAAGAAAAAAAAAATCATTAGTTCCTGACAATTATCTAACATCATATCATAACTCATAAAATTCCTGTTTGGTTTCAGTCTATGCATTACGGAAATCTAGATAATATTATTTCTTTTCAAATAGGCCTGATCTGAGCATCTGGACAGCCGATTTATTTTTATGATGTTCTCTGTGATAAGACAAGAAATTTTCAGCATGCTTTATAGCCGTAATATGTTGGCCCACATATTTTTAACAGGGCATTTTTTCTTTTGCATATTATTTGCTACAGAAATTATGGCTTTCAGATTGGTTGCGTGAATCCTGTAACACACACTTATGCCGTGCTTATGTCTGAGACAGGGCTCAACATCATTAACTTTTTGGGGCATTATGCTGAAATGATTAATAATAACACATCTGAACCAAAATTTGGTGTAGCAAGGTGAGGGTTTCTCTCAGATAACACTATCTCCTATAAAAATGAAAATTAGGCCTTTCTGTGAAAGAATTGGTGAAACAATTTTAGAAGCAATGCCAAACCTGTTTTTTTATGTTATCTTTTATGCATTCTTATTCTTTCATGGTAACCTCCAAGTATGGTGGATGTCACCTGATGTGCTTCAGTTCTGAGGCCAGGTGAATAAACGGCAGCCCTTGGTTCAACTCCATTCTCTGCCTGTTTTAAAGAAAAAATGGCTGAATGTTTCTCAGATGAGTGACCTAATCTCTGGGCTGTGGATTCACTCCCATTATGTTTCTTCCCAGACAACTTAATTGTTGATTATTGAAATAACGTCATTACTTCATGCAAATCAGGGCATGAGGAAACCCTACCCTAGGAGAAGTGGTAGCCTTCTGACTGAACTATTCCCAGTGGGGGTGTGGGTTTGCTTCCCCCAGGCAGGGGAGGAAATTGAGCAAAGGCTTCATTTCTGCCAAAATTATGCAGAGATTCCACCTACATTTGCAAATATAGGATTCAACAAAATCATTTCACTCCTTTCTGCTCCATTACCGTGAGGTGCTGGGAGAACATCTTTTCAATCTCTCCGTCATCCCACACCACATGCAAGGTGTTGAGTAATGCCACTCTAGATGAGTGTCATGCAGGCAGAACACCTTTCTTTCCATGCTGATGCTGCCTCTGGCAATATCACTCAAATAATATGATGACTGGCTGCAGCCTAGAGGTCTATTAAAATAAATTAATTTGTAACAGTGATACATCCACTTTAAACATTAAGAGGGCATCTCTGGGTGAATAATTAATTGGTTAATTTTACCTGGGCATTAAGCAATGCTGGATAATATTGTATTTCTTTATTTTTAAGAAACATAAGTGTAAAAGAAATATGCAATTAAATTCAGTCAGTACTTTGACAAATTTGTCAGTCTTAAAGTTAGTGTGTTAAATAAACAATTAGTTAAATCTTCAAAGATTATTGTAAGCCCTTAAATCCCCAAATTACTGCACTCAGATGTTTTCATAGTAGTGTTTCATTGTTGAGGAAAGCAGTACTGCTAGGATGTTTCTGGGGCCACATCTGATTTGTTAATGTAGATAACATGTTAGAAAAATGACCTTATATTGGAAAATGTTTACCTGATAGATTTCCTACCACATTCATGTTCTCATTTTGTTTTTCACAGAAAACTTGTCAATGTTAATATAAAATATTCCTCCATCTGGCACAATAAAGCTTCTAATTATACCATGATAAGCCTGTGCAATTACTTCTAGATGGTATATGAGGTAGTATATATAGCTTACAGTAATGAAAAATTGCTTCTACGAAAACACTATTACAAGCTCTGTTTGGGAAATTCATGTTGTAGTGGTTAATAGATGGGCACACTGTTACACAGCAGAGCATGCAGAATATCTCCACCCGCAACAATGCAGAAATTTAGCTGGAAAACTACTTATACCACAAAACTGATGAGGTTGCTCAGGTAAATAGCAGTATTGTAGAATCATAGAATACCAGATTGGAAAGGACCTCAAGGATCATCTGGTCCAGCCTTTCTTGGCAAAACAGTACTTCCCAACAGTCTGGTAGTACAGACCTGTCAGCTGAATGCTTCTTTAATCTCAATTTCAACAGATAAAATAAGACAGAAAATTACAACCACCAGAAAGCAGTAAACCAACAGCTAAGATTAAAATTAATACCATAGCTGTCTTTCTGTATTCAGAAAATATAGCACACTCTTGAAAAACAATCTTCTTTTATCCCTCAGCATCTTTACCAGCACAGGGAGCTATTTAAAAAAATCACTGTTCAGATCTATTCAGGGTTTGTTTCTCAAGTCCAGCTTGACCATATCATCTCAGATGATATCTAGTTGCTAATCACTCAGTTAAAGCCAGTCTTTCTTGGTTGCCATGAGTAGTAGCACTCATCCTGACTTTTAAATGTGCTATGTAAGGTCTCTCCCTTGTTTAAGTAAAGGGATGGGTTCCAAAAACATTAAATCGTATATAGCAGTTAATCCCCTCTGTCAAAGTAGTCTAGCTCAGATCACAGACTAAATATTTGAAAACAAGGAAGCTGCAGTGATCCCTGTTGCATTAATTCTTTTCTGTTCCGTACCTACATCATGTACCAGAGAAGCTAAGGGCTGCATGGAGAAAATATATGATCACACAACCCCATGCAATATCATGGTGTATCCATAGTTCAGGAAAAATTCAAGTGGCATAAGCAACTTCTATGCTTGCTCTTTTATTATAATTTCCTAGGCAGGCTTACATAAGAAAAACGCTTTTTCAGTCTTTTTTTTTTTTTTTGACTCAGAAAATTGTCAGCAGAGACAGCTGTCATTTTAGCCAGAGAGCCAACTGCATTAACTAAGAGGCTGTCAAAGGGAGGACAGAACTGGCCCCAGGGTAAAGACAGGCTTTACTCATCACCCTTTATCAGACCTGCATAAAATTTTGGGAAGGCAATAGGTTGTTGGGCCTGGAGACTTTTGGGGGTATTTCTTGTCCACAAAGGGGTCTCTGAGGGGTGTGAACCACTGAAGTACATGCTTCAAATAACATCTGATATTGTAGAAAAAGCTAAACATCTGTAACCTGAGCATATTCTAGAGGATATTAAAGCCTCATTATTAATATAGGAGGTAAGATTGTTTTGCAAAGAGAAAGCTGAAAGAATACTATTTTGTAAAGTTCTAGTTAACCCAATATCAATTGGGAGCATCTTTAATAAAAGTGTACATGGCTATAGTGTTATACCTTCCACATTATTCTGTGGCAATGCTTGGATTGAATCTCGTCTTCTGGATATCACCATATTCAAAACCACAAACTGAGTCATTGCACAGATACAAAGAAGTTCTGAGGCAGTAATTGCTGCTTGTGTGTTAAAAAGCAAAAACTATCATAAAATAAAGCCATGGTTTACTCCAGATCAAATAATTGAAAATAAAGCCCAGTGACACCTTTCTTCAATAGCTAGCCAGCACCTTAAAGTTGCCTAAATGTGAAAATTGCATATGAAATATCAAAAAGCTGCACTTTATCCTGCTTTTCTCTTAACCTCTAATGGAGGCTGATGTAATAAAAAATAAAAATGCTCCCTGATCTTGTTCTTTTTATTCCTTCCAAAAGAATGCTTTAAGGATTACATTGTTTTGCAACATATTTAGATGTATTTATGCATTGCTCTCAGCAAGATCTGGAGTTGATATAAATACAAGCTCCAAAAGATCTGCTTCTCTGTTTAGTATTTCAGCTATTCATTAACATCTTTGGAGTATTTTGAATAAAAAATAAAAGGATTCAAGTGACATTTGCATCATGGTGAAGTCCTACAGCTTCTTTGCTGTAGGAGTAATAAATTAAATATAAAGAAGAGAAGTCTGATGAAGACCCTGTTGCAATTTATTGTTTATGAATGTTAACAAACACACTGCGTAAGAGAGAATTGCGAGAACTGCTCTTCTCTCACTAAACTGAAAGAAAAAAAAAGCACACTTCCACAGAAACTCAGTCAATTTGTAGCAAGCAAATGGGATCTGCTTGAAGCATGATTTATGTGGACATACTACACAAAAGCAGGACCTCTTAGCTCAGTAGTCAGTTAGCCACTTCTATCCTTACCCCATTAAGTAAAGGTAATACAAAAATGTGAACGCCTAGTTCAGATGCAGTCCAAATCCACATAACCAATATGCAAGAAGTTTGACCATGCAGGAGTGCTATGAACAAAATATAAGACCATTGCTTTACAGGAGGGTACCATGGCATTGGCATGTCCCAGTACCTTCATCCAAGCATTCCTCCTCCTGGTTATGCAGTACTCGATGCTCCAATTACCTGTGTTATGAAGCTCCCACTCTATGAGTGGGTGGACTTTAATGTTGAGGAGAGAAAATTCGTGCATGTTCAGAAAGTTTCAATGTTCCCAATGAGCCCTTCCTGTGAGAAAGTGCATACTGTTTAAATATCAGACAGTAATAGTAGGGAGATGTTCCCATGTGCAAAATGCCATGAGAAGTCAAGATCTATTTTGGAGTAAAGAAATTATGGGTTGTCTTCACCAAGTAGACAAAGACAAATTCTAACAGCTCCACTAAGCCCAAAATATAAGTAAGAAATTAAAACCACATTGTCTTGGAAAGAAGCTTGACACTGAGGATTTTGAAAAGGCTTTGCCACTCAGATAGGGCTGAATGGGTCGAGTCTGGAGAAAGAATTAACTTACTGCAAAATTAAATAAGGAAATGGAGCAGGTCTTGCTCTCAGTTTAAAAAAAAAAAAAATAAATGGCAGCATATTTTCCAAGTTTTCACGTTAAAAAGTTGGGGCAGAATTTGGCCCTGGTGTTAAAGCCACCTGGATATAAATGAGGGACAATATAGCATTGCAACATTTTTAGATGCTTTTATTTTGAGGGTAAAAAAACCCACACTTTGAATGCCGTTTCACAGTCTTTTCTGTCAACACGTCTGGTCAAAAATAGGTTAAATACATTACACAAATATTTTCAGACTAAGTCTCTTTCCCGCTTACTGTTTAGCAATTGCTTGTTCATCCTCTACCAGCCAGATACTGATGTGGCCTAGTTTTATGGTGGATTTTTTTTCAATGTATAGCAAGTGCAATAAAATGTTGTTCAAGCCACCCTCTGAGGACAGCAGATTATTGGACTAATAATTCTTTCCAACAGTAAGTAGCTAAATATTATCCATTAATTTCAGGCTTTCTCCCTCTTGCCTGATTGTGTCTGAAGTTCATATATTTCTCAAAGACTCAAATTAAGGATAACTTGTATATTTAGGCTGAGTACCAAACACCAAAATAATTAGCTGTATAAACAGAGTAGTTCAGCTTTATTGCCTAAAGTAGAGGATTGAACAAATAAAATTTATTTCCTGTTATAAAAAATGACCTTTTAAATTACAATGCTGTTTTGTGAACAGACGAAGAGGGATTGAACAAGTTGAACAATCAGTACAATTATTTACATGTCAATGTTTTGACTTCTAACTTCAATATTAAAATAAGAATGTGGGTAATTAACCCGACTTTAAAATAATTTCCTCTCAGGTTTTGATTATTCTAAATGCAAATTTAAGCAAATCACAATATGTGGTTGTTAGATGATTTAGCAAAATCATTATATTACAGATAGGTAAAGGATACAACATATTCCTTGTCATGAGTTTTCCTACTTTCTGCATGCTTCTCATCTCCCAGGACTTACAAAATTCTTACATGTTATTCACTAACTGATGCATACTTTCGTGCAAGGGGAAATACACACTGCAAAGAGCTCTGGTGAGCCCTGCAGCTCACCCTACCTGCTCTGCTCATGCAGAATGAATCAGTAGAGTTTTCAAAGGCATGAAGTCACTTCAGCACCAAAAAGCTAGGTCACATACATTATGAATAGCCAACCCCAGAATCATTTTCATCAACCAAAGCAGTTAAAGAGCCAATAATGAAAGTAATACCTGATCAATATTCAAATTGAAAGCCTTGCTACTGCAATTTTTATAGACATGGACAAATTTTCTTTGACAATCTCTTTGCGCTACATGCTGTGATGTTTTTTAGTTTGAAAACCCATTTTTTAGAAATAACAAAGGAGGAGATCAATCATCTTGAAAGTATCTTAAAACTATGCACTAGCAGCATGATAGATTTTCATTTTCCATGTGCTCAGGATCTGACCATATCCCCACCAGTTAACCTGAGCGCTTTGGATACACACACATGACAAGCTCTGCTACAGCAATTTTGAGGGCTGGTCTTGAATACTGAAGCACTCTTTACAATATATTTCTTAGAATTGTCTGAGATAATTGTGATTTGATGTTCATGGGATTACAAGAAAATTGGAAAGAGTCCAGCTGAAACAAACAAATACAAGATTCTTGAGATGTGTAGGTCCAAATTCAGTTCCAAGACTGAGATGTTTCTGAAAAGTGTGCACAACCCCACTCCCCCTTAAAGTAACATTAATAAGCACTTCTATCCTAGATGACAGCAGCCAAACAGTCTCAATTGCAAACCACCCCCAATTACATTAACAGAAACATGAGTAATCCATACCAAGGAATGCATATGAGTCAGTAATGATCTGAAATTATACAGTGGCTCCATAAACTAAGTTTGCTATATCCATTATAATTTTGTTTTAAATCCATAGTCCCTTTGTTATAGTTTAACCTTGTCAGCCAAGACAATGCACGACTGACTGTCAGTGCTACAAAAGCCAAAGGCAGCCAATCTCTACTTTTGACCGCAGGATTGGATCCTACATAACATTAAAAGTTTTAAACTACTTGGGAGTCACAGATTGAGATGCATCAATATATAAACAGCTGAAGACAACATCTTCTCTTCTGCAATTGTCACTCACATGAATTGATTTTACTGTCTCCCAGATAGGTCAGGATTACTGTCATATATAAACACCATTAACCATAGCCAAGGCAGAATAAAAGTGAGGTGGAGGTATCTACAAACAACTTCATATTTTGAGAATACTTTTGAGTCAATGTCTACAACATGCCCTGCTAGAGTTGGAATTATGTCATAATTGTGTCATCCAATCATTTATGCAAATTCATCAAACCGCATTTTAAAGTATCAAGGATTTTTACTTTATTGCTACATGACAAAGATTGAAAGAAACTCCTTGTTAAAGTCATGGGAGCTTCATATTTATTTATTCTTGAAATGACATCTGAAAATACATGTGGGTCTTCTCCATGGCCATTGTTGCAAACTACAAGTACCTGACTTCTTTGTAGGATTAATTCCTCAGAGTATGACCTGGAATTTTGATTTTCTTATCAGTATTTCAGTTCTCACAGCTGTCTAGTTTTTTCTCTTCCATACTGCAATTCTCTACCTAGTGATAAAACCTCCGGTTTTGTTAGCAGAATATTTTGTTCAAACAATCATACCAAAACTTCAGCAAAAATATCAAATAAATTTTTTCAGACTTCATCCATCCTGCCATGTAACTATAATTTCCTTCTTCAGCCTGTTCCTTGCTCAGTTTGATGATTTTCCCACTTCTCAACTGTCCAAAATGTCTAATGAATGATTCTAAACCTGTTGCTGCACCTGATTTTATATAATCATGTCAAAAAGAAATAAATAGAAAATTTTAGCATCTGGAAAAGAAAATGAGCTAGGACAAATTGCAAGCAGTACTGAAACTGGAGAAATACAATGACCATGATCTCATATTCCATTCACATGCAAACATCCTGTGAATGAACAGATTTAAAATACTGAAACTGGAGTTGTGCTAAAACACTGAATATCACTGTGAAAGCTGTTGAGGACTTTCATCAGTCCCTACCAATTCACACTCATTCTGTGTGCTTAGACACAGACAACCTCATATACAAACAAAACAATGAAAAACTTTCAGCACTTGGATTAAAAAGAACCAGACCTATGAATACTGGTTATGGGTAGCACTAGGATTTATGGGATCACTCAGACTGTTCTCCATAAAATCAGCTGGTTCACTCATACTACATGTAAAGCAGGAGTCACTGCTCCCCAGTGATAAACTTGCTTCTGAGACAGGCTTGAGACAGTGACTGGCTTAGAAGCACACTTTAGCTCATCCTAAACCATTAGTCCTTTAAAGCTGTCAAGCTTCATCCTGCCGTGTTGAACTGTACTGTCACAAGTAAGCAGAGAAAGCAGCAACTTTGATGATGCAGCAGTTGCTGCAAAATTACTGAGATTCCAATCTGTGTAAACTCATATACAGAGCATCTTAAAAAATAGCCTGCCATATTAAGAGATGTCTTACTGGACTATTTCTGAAATAATTCACAATTTTCAGATTGCAGCTTCAGTTCCAGAATCTGAAGTTCTGCCTCTGAAAGTATTCTGAAGTGAAGGCAAAGGTGGCAAAGTAAATACTCCTAAACTCAACCTAATCTTTTACGTCAGGGACATGGACAGTGGGACTGAGTGCACACTCAGCAAGTTTGCCAACTAAGCCAAGTCGTGTGGTGCAGTGCACATGCTGGAGGGAAGGGATGCCATCCAAAGGGACCTTGACAGTCTTGAGAGGTGAGGGCCTATGCCAACCTCATGAAATTGGCACAAGGCCAAGTGCAAGGTCCTGCACCTGTGTTGGCACAATCCCAAACACAAATACAGGCTGGTTAATGAGTGGATTGAAAGCACCTCTGCAGAGAAGGACTTGGTCCTTTGGAGTGAAAGAGGAAGGAAAAGTGGTGTCACCTCCTTGTGCTCCTTTGGTTTTGGGCTAGATCTAAAGTGGCCTCTGGTCAAAAAAAAAAAGTTAACTGTAACAGCCATCCCTCCTTCTGATGCAAGTCTAGATACACCACATGAAATGAGTGTGATGCATTATGACATACTTATGTCCTCACCCAGTTCATAGACAGTACTGACTACAGCAAACACATTTTAATGGGAGGGGGGCAAAAATCTCAAAGTAATTTACAACCTCCTTGAAAATCAAGGGCCAAACAGGCAATAGAGCCCGCAGAAAGAATCAGGACTCACTAAAGGGAGATAAGAACGATATTTCTACTTTTTCTGATAGGATACTAGAAAAAAAGGGAAGAAAGGAAATTGAAATAATCTTTTTCTTCTACCAGATTTAGATCATTCTTCCTTCTTTTGCTTTCTAGTACGCTTCTCTTCTCTCGATCCTTCTACATATCATGAATCAAGATTCTCTAACAATAGGTCTTGTTTGGAGAGCAGGAAAAATAATGTCTGGCAAAATAGCTGTCAATACATGAAGGATTTGACTAAGCAAAGGGCTAGAGTCTTGCAATAGGGACAATATGGGCACAGCAGAGGTCAAAATATCCTGACAATCTTTGTTTCTCTCACTTTTAAAAAGGCCTGTAAACTGTGAGAGAGTTTTACTACCAAAGGTTGATGCAATGGCCTGTGAATACTCATGTGAATCTTGCACAGAAAAAGCACAGTGTGGTTGAAGCAAGCCTGACCTGACTTGAACTCAGGAGCTGTCACTGCTTGAACAGGCCAGAACATATAAAAATTTTAATTGACTCCCAATGGCTTATTGAAAGCACCATCTCTGACCCGGCAACGTTGTGGCTCAAAAGGGAATCCTGTGTAGTCTGCTGCAGCTTTTGGGACATCTTAAATAAATGTAGAAATTCATCCTGTAATACAGACCTGTCTCATTTAAAAATTATTCTTGTGAAATAATTATTTGTCAAAATATTGCCTTTAGTGGATCTACTGAGCAGAAAGCATTATTAAAATTCAAAAGTTCAAAAAAAACAAAGTGGAAAGAATTAAGGAGTGTACCAGTAGTAAAGGGAAAGAAATTTTTGGTGCATATTCTCAGCTATGCTCATCAGGGTAATTATATTGATTTACTGTCATCTCATTTTATGTGAGGTCCCAAATGAATGCAATGGAAGAAAGCTTCCCTGGCCAGAGCAGCAAATCATTTCAAAATGCAAAAAACAGCAAAAATGAGGAAAGAAAATGTTGAATGGCCCCCTTTTATAGCAACAGAGAAGTTTAGTAGCAGAGGGTATCAAAAGGACCTACAGCAAATCCAGAAGCTGAATCTGATCTCAAGGATCCTTCCCACAAGCAAGGACAATATGAGCCAGGGTGAAAAACTGCCTTTTTCATTCTGGAAGTTGTAAGAAAAGAATAAAAGAACTCAAAGCCTAAAAATATCCCTTTGATCTGCTATAAAAGGAAAGAATTTGTTATACCTCCAAAGATAATACAGATCAGCAAAAGTGTTTAAGTGTCACACTTCAGCAGCATAAACACAAGGTCATGGAGCTAAATGGAAAGGCAGGCCAGGCAATGATAAAAAACCGGTATAGGTGGCAATGGCTTAGCTAGTGACCTCTATAAATATCTTTGTCAAGGAAAGGAGCTTAGAGAAAAAGGATGCAGCCACAGCAGCTCTTCTAGAGAACAGGCAAAGAATGCCTGGAGAAAAATGTATGCTTTCCCACTTCTTAATCTCAGAGCCTATAGCTTGGATAGGGGAGCAGACAGAGCAAAGACTCGAGTATGTTACACAGGTGGAGACATAGGAGACATGGCCCGGTCAAAGAATCCAGGAAAAAATACCTCCACTTTCAAGAGCTCTGTAAAAAGCAGAGACAAGGGCATTAATTGGCTCACTCCAGTTGTGTGAACTAATGCAACCACCAGCACTCTACATTTTGAACTTATTTATGTGGAAATGCTCCACACATGCATTCAAAGAGCAACTCCATATTTTTTTCTCATCAGCCCTTAAACAGCCTTGTCACAGAGCTTAACAAAATGACCATCCTAGCTTAGGGACTTTATTACGAGTGTAACCATAGTCCTTCGTTATGAGGTCAAAATATCCTGACAATCTTTGTACCGATGAATTCATACAGCTTTAAGGCATGTTTTGTAGTGCTAGTATTCTGCCAGTATCTGAGTATGACATTTTAAGATGATCTCAGGTCCACTTAGAGGACACCGCAACTTTGACTGCAATTTTGAGGTATTTTAAGCCTGAGAAAATACTTCCAAAGGAATATTAAACCCAATGCATTTTCAATAGCGTGAAGACGCACAAGGGTGCAATTTGAATTGTGCTAGCTGATTTTGGTTCTAATGCAGCTGAAGAGACCAGCAATTTTTGTTACACTTGCAGCTCCAAAGTCTAGGTCAATTGTGACAAAATACTGAGATTATATATTCAACAAGAGAAGATGAGCAGTTTTGGGTCCTGTATTTTAGATAAGTTGTAGCCCTTCCCAAGAATTGCGGGGTGTACCACAGAGCTTCACTTCTCTGACATGGAGATAGATTTCATTAGATAGAGATGTGGAAGCACATCACTAGTCCGGCACTCAGGAAGACTACCTGAAAGCATTGAGTTAAAACCCAATTTTCTTGCTGTGCCTATGCTGATGAAGGGTCTATGGTGTTAATCTGATTATTATCCTTAAGGAAAGGGGAAATTGTTATTAATGATGCTGGATTCCTGAGAGGTCCAGATAATCTGACCAGCTGCAAACTACAGCAGACAAGTGAAAGACCTGGGAAGCCTCAGAGCTCATCTCACATACTACAGACCTCATTAAACTGAGGGAGGTTTAGTTCAGTGTGATCTCATCTTTGACTTAGCAAGTGAAGGCTGGTTACTCCTCAGAGACATCAATCCCTTGTTTTAATCAAGCAGTATCTGACCTATCAATTTTTCCTGAGTGCAGAATTTCTCAAGAAGTCATTCAAAATCATAGTGCTCCTGCACACATATCAACTCAAAGATCCTCTCATAAACATTTCACAGCATACTCCTGCTTCTCTGCAGATGCCCAGCTTCTCGAATTCCCAAAGCACAGGTGATCTTTTCCAGTGTTTGGCCCCCTATCTAGTCCTCTCCTTTTACTCCCACGTGGCCCTCTGTCTGGCTGACTAACTTCTTACAGGTGCTGCCCACAAGCTGTGAACAGGCTGGCTCTCACTGATGATAGATATGCACTTGGGAGCCTGGCCTGCTTCCTGGCACCTCAGCCAAAAGGAGGGTCTCAGCTCTGCCTAGAACCCCCTTTTTAAATTTTTGTCTTATCGGAAATACAAATGACCACAGCAATGCCTAATTATGAAATAGTGACATAGAAGATCTTGCAAAGAACTGTTCCAAATGATCAAATAAATGAAAAGATACACAACAAACAGAAAAGATCTAGCCACTGTAGCAAAAGATAGTTGTGGTGAGTTAACCTTGGCTGAGTGCCAGGTACCCACCAAGCCACTCTATCACCCCCCCTTTCCTTCCCCNTTGCTCTGAAGGACAACGGCACAGCTCCCCCCCCACCTCCTCCTTTTCCCTAGCTTTATAGCTGAGCTGACGTCATATGGTATGGAATATCCCTTTGGTCAGTTCGAGTCAGCTGTCCTGGTTGTGTCCCCTCCCAAGATCTTGCCCACCCCATCCCACTGGGGGGGTAAATGTTGGGAAGAGCTGTGTGATCCTTGCTCAGCAGTAGTCACAACACGGGTGTGTTATCAGCACCCTTCTAGCTCCCAGCACAAAACACTGCTGCTATGTGGAAAGCCAGCTCAGCCAGACCCACTACAATAGTCTAAAGATTTCAGATGGTTTTATGTTATCCAGCATGTAATAAAGAAGGCCAAGCATGAAAAAAAGAGCACGTGTGCAAAGTTACAGGTTTATGAGGGTGGCAAGGCTCTGGAATAGATTGCCCGGAGAGGTTGTGGACGACCCCTCCCTGGAGGTGTTCAGAGCCAGGTTGGATGAACCCTTGAGCAATCTAGTCTAGTTGAGAGGCATCCATGCCCATGGCAGGGAGGTTAGTAATTAGATGATCTCGAGGGTCCCTTCCAACCTAAGCCATTCTATGATTCCAGTTGCAAGACAACGAAACTGACCTAGCAAGATTTCATTAACATTCAAAGAAACCTTTCAATTGCTATTCATCTTTATTCTGGCAATTTACTTATTACTAAACTGTACACATTCTAGGGGAAGTGTTGCACTCACTGATGTTCTTTGCTTTAGTTAAGAGTCTGTAAGGAACAGAGATTCAAAAGGCCACATCTCTGCACCTTGTGTTCTGTATTGTCTTTGGAAAACATGGACACAGCAACCGGGACCACCAAAGGTCACTAGTAGTCACAGCAAAAAAATTCTGTTCACACACATTGTCTCAGTCTGCAGCTGGTTCTTCTTAAGAATTCAAGGCAGCATGAACACTGAAGCACTGCCTTCCAAGTGCCTTCAGCAGGAAATTTCTAACATACGGCAACTTATTTAACATCAGTCTTCAGCGCTGGTGAAATTCATTAACCCTGTCCTCCCAAGTGAACATGGTATTTGAGAGGTGACTGATGTCAAAGAGGCACATCTTCATGGGAGGTACAATATATAACAGTGCAGGTAGATAAAGTTTAGCACCTCTTAGAAAATAGAAAACATCTCCAAATAGCTTTCACACAAAATTATCTTTTTTTGTCCAGGCAATTTCATCTTATTTAATTAAAATCTTTGACTGCTACCAAAAGCTTTCCCTGCTTTTTCTTGTAACGTGGACATTAATACATTTGCATTTCCCTTTACAGGACTTTAAAATCTTAATGAGCTCAGTTTTCTGAGGTAATCCATAAATTTCTGCTCAAGAATTAAATCCTATTTCAAAAAAGAATACAATTCTCTGATGAAACTACATTGTGTATTTCAGTAAACACACAAAAAATATAATTCAGTTAAGATAATTATATACTAATGTTGGGGCTTTTTTTTCCAGAAACTTAGAAGTTTACACTTTTCTTTTTTGTTTTTGAGAACTACATGCTGAAAAACAATTTGGCGGTACAGTACAACTAATTGGTCAAATAGCAATTTTTACATACCTTTATAAAGTAGGACATAAAAGAAAGACAAATTCCTTCTAAGTCTTGCCTTTGAACTCATTCTGCTCAGGCTTTGCCTTTGTCTATGATGTCCTTTCTTGGAATTTCAAAAGACGACATATGTTTAACCTTTTTTGTTTTTTTCCCAGTCAACTGCATTTAAACTGGTATTAAAGACTTCACAAAATGTTTTTGCCCAAATTAAACCTCAATGGCCATTCTCCCCACAGTCCTATCTCTTCTTTCCCTGCCACCTTGCAGAAACTTAAAAACCATCAGGACTCAAAACCCTTTACAAATTCAAGATGGTCTTTCTAATGCACCTTGCAGGACAAAATCATAGTATTACTAAGTTAGGCCACTACTGTGTTTTTACTTGTCTCCTAAATATCTTTCCTTCTCTTCTGATGAGATTTACAGCATCTATCCGTCATTGCTGAGGGATCAAAATACCCCATACAGCCAGATGAATGGGACCTAGTCTTGTTCCAGTCTCACATCAGGTCCGCATTGCCAGTGTTTTGCCTGTTTTCTTCTCAGTCTTTCTATTTCCACCATGCCCAGGCTACTTGACACAGACAGGATCCTCCCAGCCAAAAAGAAGCGGGGGATAATTCTTTTCAGAGTCTGTTTCAACGAATTCATTTGCTGGTCAGGCCCCTCACAGGACATAAGACACTTCTTTCCCCGTCACAGGGTAAATCAGGGACATACTGGCAGTGGTATGTAACATGACTGAAACTATAAAAAGTGCTTTTTTGTAATCAGTTGGTTTTTCACCTCAAAACACCTACTTCTCCTGATTGAGATGTCAAAAGACAGTCCCTCCAATACCTTCTACTGTTGGAAGTCTTTCTGCCAAGCCCCTGAAGGTACATAACATTCAGAGGTTGATTGTAGTGAAAATTGCAGGTGCTCAGTACCTTTCAGCATTTGACCTTTTATTGGGAAGCTCAGAGGACTTTTTGCTATCAGCAGAAGAGCCTAAACCTTTACTACAATTGAATGCCAGAAAACTGTTATTCTTTTTCTACTCCTGGAGTTGCTGTGGTTAGAGCTTCCTCCAATAGTTAAGTGCCTAAAGGTTTGTAGGCATAAGCCTAGCATGCCTTTGTTTTATAAAAAGCTTTGCTAAAGTTTATGCCTGTGAAGTATCAGTGTGACTGTGCCCTTGCACAATACTGGTTCTGAGAAGTTGTTTGAAGAGCACCTGGCCTTGGTTTGATCAACCTCAGGTGCTTTCAACTGCAGTCAGCTCTCACTACTGCCTCTTGCCCAGTTTTTCCACTCCCATGGTGGTGCAGTAAGTACAGACATACTGTAAACTTCTTTCTTTGCTTCAGATTCTAGTATTTAAGATCTGATTTTGTCTGTTTCCTTTGCATGAAGTTCCCCTTGAACTTTACTAGGTATTTGAGCACATACAAGGGGACACAGAATGAGCCATTCCCTTAGTAATTAAGGTAATTACTAGGACATTAGATCTAGATATAAGAAAGCAAAAAACATACCCAAATAAGAAGTTCCTTAATGTGATCGATAATAGGGGAGTTACTATCCTAAACCCATCATATGCTGCAGCTCATAGAAATTGTATCCTCCAAACACACTCTTTTGAAAATGTGGGGTAGCTGTCTGTTAGAGTCTATATGGTGGCACTGGTTAACATTTACTACTGACTGATGCAGAAATCTCTACCAGCCATTTAAAAAGACTACCATCCAAAAATGATGGCGTTGTATAGCTCCGGTGCTTTGTAAATCCAGCACAACATTAGATGCCCATTAAACCACAAGTGTGTGCCTAAGTGTTTTGCTGGATCTGGGCCATAAACAGACTCTTGAAATCATAGAATCGTAGAATGATTCAGGTTGGAAAAGACCCTTGGGATCATCGAGTCCCACCATCAACCCTACTCTACAAAGTTCTCCCCTAAACCATATCCCTCAACAAGACATCTAAACAACCTTTAAACACATCCAGGGGTGGTGACTCAACCACCTTTCTGGGCAGCCTATTCCAGTATCTGACTACTCTTTCTGTGAAAATTTTTTTCCTAATGTCCGGTCTAAATCTATCCTGTTGCAGCTTGAAGCCATTCCCTCTTGTTCTGTCACTAACTGCCTGTGAGAAGAGACCAGCATCAGCCTCTCTGCAATGTCCTTTCAGCTAGTTGTAGAGAGTGATGATGTCTCCCCTTAGCCTCCTCTTCCTCAAACTAAACAGTCCCAGCTCCTTCAATCTCTCTTCATAAGATTTATTCTCCAGGCCTTTCACCAGCTTTGTTGCCCTCCTCTGCACCCGCTCCAGCACCTCAGTATCTCTCTTGTATTGAGGTGCCCAAAACTGGACACAATACTCAAGATGTGGCCTGACCAGTGCTGAATACAGGGGAACAATCACCTCCCTACTTCTGCTGGTCACACTATTTCTAATACAAGCCAGGATGCCATTGGCTTTCTTGGCCACCTGGGCACACTTCTGGCTCATATTCAGCCGCTTGTCAATTAGAACGCACAGGTTCTTTTCTGCCAGGCAGCTTTCCAGCCACACTTCCCCAAGCCTGTAGCATTGCATGGGGTTGTTGTGGCCCAAGTGCAGGACCTGGCATTTGGCCTTGTTGAAGCTCATACTGTTAACGTTGGCCCATCGATCCAATCTATCCATGTCTCTCTGTAGAGCCTCCCTATTCTCACAAAGATCAACACTCCTGCTTAACTTGGTGTCATCTGTGAACTTACTGATAATACACTCTATGTCCTTATCAAGATCACCAATAAAGATGTTAAACAGAAATGGTCCCAACACTGAGCCCTGAGGAACACCACTTGCACTCTTCGGGCCCATCCGTTCAGCCAGTGCTTGATCCAGCAGATTGTATGCTCACCTAGGCCATGAGCAGCCAATGTTTCCATGAGAATTCTATGTGAAACAGTGTCAAATGCTTTTCAAAAGTCTAGGTAGACAATATCCACAGCCTTTCCCTCATCCAATAGTCGGGTCATCTTGTCATAGAAGGTCATACTGACAGGTCTATAGTTCCCCGGATCCTCCTTTCTGCCTTTCTTGTTGATGGNCCTGATCCCCTGGTTGTCCTTTATATGGCTTGTAATGGCACTCAAATGATCTACTCCATGACCTTCCCTGGTACCGAGGTCAGACTGGCAGGTCTATAGTTTCCTGGATCCTCATTTCTGTATTTCTCATAGATGGTGTTACATTTGCTACCCTCCAGTCCATTGGGACCTCCTCAGTTAGCCATGACTTCTGGTAAATAACAGAAAGTGGCTTGGTGAGCGCATCTGCCAACTCTTTCAGCACCCTTGGGTGTAACCCGTCCGGTCCCATAGACTTGTGTGCATCCAAGTGGTGTAGCAGGTCACTGACCACTTCCTCTTTAACCGTGATGACCTCATTCTGCTTCTCCTCCCTGTCTCCCAGCTCATGAGGCTGGGTGTCCAAGGAACAGCTAGAAATCCAGCTGGAAAAGGGCCTCATAAATACATGGTTGACTGACCAGAGTCTGAGCACCAAAACATATGTTATTTCTTGTGAATTTATCTAAAACCAAGCTTAATCATGTTAACATGGAGACATTTTTGGTCAGTCACACTGATTATATGAACACACTCAACACAAAACATGGTGGTGCACTCTGCATGACAGGCTTCGTCCTTTGAGTTTTACATGGTAGAATATTCCTCTATAACAGATTGAAACCAAATAAGGACACCCTTTCCTCTGCAAAATTTATTTGCATTTTTCCTTTTGAAAAGATAAATCATGGAAGAAAATGAGAAGAGTTCCCTTGTCTGAAACAGAAAAACAGCTGATAGAATGCTTCTGAGATGACAAATGTAATTGCCATATTAATCACATTTAGCATAATATTATTATCTCACTTTGTCTACTTTACAAAAAAGCCTAAGCGAGAGGGATGCTTCTGTTGGCAACATCAGTGCTTATCTTTATGATGTTACAGACTTGGAAGTCTGCACATTGGCAGCGGGTTTCTTAAATTGGTCAGGGGCACTATGAAAAGTAACCTGGGAGGATATAATTGAATTATGATAGCAATGGGCTATAACAGAGAAGGAAAAACTATCAGAAAGCAGATTCAGTATTCAGAGATCTTTCCCATAGTAGGGAGCAGAGACTAAGTTAAACCTTACTGATGCTATATTCAAGCAGTGGAAATTGAGCTGTGATCTCCATACCTGTTACGAACACAAAAAAGCTACGTTTTTCTTCGGAGTGCAATGAAATGAAAGACTGAAAAATACCTATCTATTTTAATTGGAATGAGATTCACTCCTGACATAATCTGTTGATTTGGCTTTATAACATGTGAAAACCACCCAAGTCTTGAAGAGCTTTAGCAACTCTTTAGCAACTTTAGTTGAACTTTAGCAACTCTCCCTAAAGCTGCTATCAAACAGTAAAAAAAATTTAAAAGGATATTAAGTTAAAAGTTAAAAAAGGTAACTATAGTAAGATAATGTGATCTTAAGATACAAATTCATGACTGCTTTAAGTACTTATGGGAAAAATAGCCCAGTCTGGTTTAAGTTGTTCAGAATCTATTGGGTATTGTAAGGCCACTGTGCCTGCCTTGTGTTTTCTTCACAACATTATTTTTGAGACACTTGACAACATCGTGCTGACATCCACTTTGGTTACTGAAAGCTTTCCTTCACTTTGGAAGTTCCTGAACTGACAGATATCCAGCACATCAGGTGAAAGCTGAAGTGAACACCTTGAACCCTGTCCTGTAGCTACGTATTTTCATGCTCTCCCACTAGGTGGGAGACAGAATTTTATAAGCTGGCTGACAAGTGGCATTGCATCAACTCCCCTTTTGTCCTCAGTTTTTCAGCTTACTGTGCCATAGGGAACTCCTGCTCATCATGCAGGTGAATTAAAGCACTTTATTCACTGCATACACTCTACAGTGATCCAAACTTGTACGCAGCCTTCCTATAAATTGTTTTTATATACTTTCTGATCCCTCCAAGTCCACAAAGGAGTCCAGAGGATGTGAATGGCAGTTAAGTGGCCCTCACAAACTTAAAGACCCAAAAGTTTAGTGAGGAGGATATAGATATTTGATCCCACCTGCTGCTAAGGAAGAGAAAAAGTATGACCAATCTTTACACAAAAGGTAAGTGAACTGTATTCTAAACAAGCTGCTTTCTTCCATCTACTGCCAAGAAACAGAAAAATGGAGGAAAGGAGGAAGGGAGAGAGAAAGAGAAGTTTCAACACCAGTGAGAAGTACTTGGATACCATTGTTACAGCCACAGTACACAAAGTGGAATAAACCAAATAAATAATCAGCATATGTAACTTGGGTTTGATCCTCCTGTTGGCCAAATAATTATACAGAAACACTTCCTTTCACAATAGGATAAAATTGCCCTACTCACTTCAAGTCTAAAGAAGATGGAATGATTTAATTGCTGTTGGAGAGGCTCCAGATCTTGGCTAAATTGCAAAGAGAATAAAATCTACTCTCTTCTTATAAGTGCATGTGCACTATTTCAGCTACTGCACAGGAAAATGAGAACATGATTTAAAATGTTCCTTTTTTGAGGGAGAGATCAGCTACCCCACAGTCAATTTGTAATCACTAGTTGACTACAGCCAAGATGTGCTGATGGTGTGGCTGATTAATTAAGAAAAAATGAGTGCTACCTTTGTTATAATAAGGAGGTCCAATTGATCTTGTGTTAGTAAGATGCATCCATTTTACTGGCTGGCAATCAGCATTCCGTTAACAGAGCAAAAAATCCATTAGGATGGATGAAACACCCACCACAAGGTTTACAGTCCAAGGATTTTTTTTCCATTCCCTTAAGTCAGAGTAGTTGAGCCTGTAGGAATTTTCCTCTAGGGAGTTGTATTTAACAAATTCCTGTTCCTGCAAAGACACAGAGCACTGGGAAAGAGCTTAGTCTCTCCTAATGCCTTTCTGAACGTACTTTTGCTTCAGCCTGCTCTTTCAGTCTAGGTCTTTGAACAGGTCAGAGTGTATGAAGTACATTTTCTGTGGATGCGATAGGCATTTATTATATGGCTGCTTCAACTCTCAAAAGGTTCTTTTAATATTCCAACCCCTTCCAGTCTTACGCTTCTATGATTTTAGATGACCTACTAATTAATAGAAATAAAGCATCCTTAACCTGTAAGTAGTTAATGTGTATGTGCTCTTTTGATTATCAGAGGAGTGGCTTTAATAGAGTTGGTGTGCAGTTAGATTGTAAAGGAAATCTTGTCTCACATAAGATATTACTATTTTATTTTCCTCTTCTGTCTTGCTTTTCTTTTTTATTTGATTATTTCTTGAACTGGTGCCTGGTACTGCTGTCATGATTACAGCTACACTGACATTTCCATTAAGAAGTTGCTTAGAATTTGACTGCTCTCATTTAAATTTTGCTAGATTAGGGAATACATCTTCTACCCACTCACATTATTTTTTTTGTTTGTATATTCACACCTTACATTTTAGCTCTTTATGGTAGCTCAAGCCTGTCAAATTGTCTCATCTTTCATTTTCAAATAATGACTTGTCATTCTGCTGTTTTGAAAAACAAAGTAAAAATCACCTTCATTTAGAAAGCATTAATTCTGAAAATAGCATTATATAGTAGATATGTCCCTACAGGCTCAAACTGATCCTGTAATTGAAGTTGAAAATGCAATTAATATACATTTGTGTGAGCTGTTTTGCAAAAGTTTTAGTTTACTGATCATCAGCAAGCCGAATTCTGAAATATTTAATTACCCTGGGGACAAATTCTGGTTTCAGTTATAGTTAAGTAAATCCAAAATAATTCCAGTGAAGCCCCGTGTGGCCAAAAGCATAACTGAACCTGTAATAGAAGCAGAGAATCATAGAAGTGTCAGGGTTGGAAGGGACCTCAAAGATCATCTGGTTCCAACCCCCCTGCCATGGGCAGGGACACCTCCCACTAGATCAGGTTGCTCAAAGCCCCATCCAGCCTGGCCTTAAAAACTTCCAGGGATGGGGCTTCCACCACCTCTCTGGGCAACCTGTTCCAGTGTCTCACCACCCTCATGGTGAAGAACTTCTTCCTAACGTCTAATCTGAATCTACCCACTTCTAATTTTGATCCATTACGTCTAGTCCTACCACTGCCCAACATCCTAAAATATTCCTCACCAGCTTTCTTGTAGGCCCCCTTAAGATACTGGAAGGCCACGATAAGGTCTCCTCAGAGCCTTCTCCAGACTGAATAACCAACTCTCTCAGTCTGTCTTCATAGGAGAGGTGCTCCAGCCCTCTGATCATCCTCGTGGCCCTTCTCTGGACACGTTCCAGCACGTCCAGATCTTTCTTGTAATAGTGGCTCCAGAACTGGACGCAGTACTCCAGGTGGGGTGACACGAGAGTGGAGTAGAGGGGGAGAATCACCTCCCTTGGCCTGCTGGCCACACTTCTCTTGATGCAGCCCAGGATATGATTGGCTTTCTGGGCTGCAAGTGTGCACTGACAGCTCATATTGAGCTTCTCGTCCACCAGTA
>VZZY01017379.1:0-88123 GCA_013400335.1 Eurystomus gularis
TAGTATATAGTATATAGTATATATTTATTTTATTGTGGTGGATATTTTCAGAGTTGTCTTCTAACAGAAAGGAAAGTTGGGGTTTTCAATGAACTACACTAAATTAAAATCAAATTATTATAGCATCACTGACTGAATTAAAAGTAAATAACAAAAGGAGAGCTTCTGTAATAAATGATAATGTAATAAAATGAGAATTGAAACAAATGGTTAGTTTCCTAGATACAGGAAACTTTTACTTGGTTTA
Source organism: Eurystomus gularis (assembly GCA_013400335.1). Taxonomy (NCBI): domain Eukaryota; kingdom Metazoa; phylum Chordata; class Aves; order Coraciiformes; family Coraciidae; genus Eurystomus; species Eurystomus gularis. Next base: position 248 of record VZZY01017379.1, read on the forward strand.
ACAGAGCAACTGATACTCTTGGAAAACAGAATGCCTTTGTTCATGCCCTGTAGCTTAGCAAGCTTAAAGAAAAACATTTCCTAAGCCTAAAATTTAATAATACTTTTTTAAAGGTGAAAAAACCCAGAAGGACTAGTCTTCTGTTCAGAGTATTTGGCTGCTCCTTGCAGGTGTTTGGGTTTTAAAATGTTTGGGCAGAACACCAATAATTTGGTTTACAGATTACAGTGTTGTCCAGTTTCCTGCATGTTATTGCAATATGGAACAATGACATTACAACAACCTACGTGCTATTAACCTATTTTAATTTTTTTTTTTTTTTTTGTCTTTTTTGACTGTGTGTCTCTTCACAAAATACTGAAATGTGTCTTGGCCAGTTACCTCAGCTGTTTACCTAAGTAGCTACAGGACATCTGTTTCAGGATAGGTCACAGGCACATCACATTTCACCTTCCTGAAGGGGAAGAGGACAGGAAACTTAATTTTCAAGTTCAGCGTTGCCAAAGCTTTCTGATTTCCATAAAGATGCCAGACAGTGACATCATATCTATCATGTGTCCTTTTGCTTTATGGCTAGAACTTCATTGCATGGTGGAAATGTTGCAGGAGAACGATTGATCTTGACTTTCACCAGTGCTGTACTAAGTAAAAGTAACAAATGGTGTCATTGCTGAAGCCTGTGAAAAAATATTTGTAGTCATGGTTGTAGCTAGAGCCAAAGTCAGAGGCACTGAACCAGAACCTACATAGAACCCAAACTTTTCCAAGGTCACATGTTATTTTATTTATTTATTTTAACTTGACTAAGTAGGGTTTTAATCATTTAACCATGGTCCCTGTTCGTAACAGTCCTGTGGGTTTGCGAGAAAACAACTCCTTGGTGTTTTCAAATATGATTTCAATTAAATATAATTATTCAGAACAAATGTTTTCACCTACCACATCATGTAACTGCAATCTGTGCTTCTGCTTTCAAGTCTGTTATAGTGAACACAGGTTAACTGACCACGTAAAGTAATCAACAGTGGCCTTGCAAAAAACAAATACATTCAGAAATAAGACTGAAAACTCCTAATCTCTAGCGTACTTAACCAAAACTGCATTCTGCTGGCCGAATCCTAAAATACTGGCTTCTGGGCTACAACTGTGACAAGCTTCCCTGGAATCAAATGCAGGCCACTTGCTGCAGGGATGCATTCTCAACTGAATGATGCAGTTGGAAGTGATTATTAGTGATTTTAATTATATCATGGCAAGTACTGTAATGACTAGATAAATTTTTCTTCCTTTTTTTTTTTTTCCCAGCTCCGGTTCTCAGCCACTCAGTCTATATAAAGATGTGGCTGTGTTCTGCTCACCACCTGACACATGCTTCTCAGAAATGGCTCCATTTCAAATGTAAGTGAAGTGATCCCTTCACAGAAGGTCTAATTTAAAAAACTACTGAACCCTCATGTTTCTGACGGAAGTCAAGGTGAGTTGTTGCTCAAAAACCCTTTCTGGACATTTCCGTCTTGCAGTGTCGGTTCTTCAGGTAAAAAAAGGGCTACCTGTTACATACATGTTGTCACATTTGATGCTAAATCACAGTAAAACTCTAATGAAAAAAAAAGAAACAAGGAATAGTGCAACTTGTAAAATAAAGCTTTTGCTAAACACTGTAAGTTTTCCAAGCTTTATGAGAAAAGCTGCCATGAGCCATCTTTTTAATAACTTTGGGAAATATTATGTTACAAATGCTACAAACATATATGAAGGCATAGTAAATGTTATGTCAAAGTTAAGGATCTGATGACTTTTTTAACCTCAAACCTAAAGATGCTTTAACCAACCTGCATTCATTAAAGAAATGTTGGTAGACCCTTAACTCTTGTGAAGCTGGTGATTACTGGCATAAAGAAAAGAAATAGCACATTCTGAAATACGTTACAATAAAGCTACATACCACATCATTTATAGATTTATAAGTTTTAAATTAAAACAGGATATTTTTCTGTGTTATCAACAGCATTAAAAAACAAAACCAAAAACAACAAACCAACACCAAAACCAGTAAGTAAACCTGGAATACCACAAACCAATCAATAAAGTTTAAAAGCTCCAGTGAATCTAACCTATAACAGGTCCTTGTTTGGAGAACATGCTCAAGAAACACATGTGCCTTTAAGAGGTCTTGAAAGAATTTACACCCATGGACCATTACCATTTCCAAACACCCTGCAGCTTTACCAGCCCAACATGTGCTGACTGTATATCACCATGACCCTTTCACTAAAGCTCTTTTGACTGGAGTGCTTTTAATACCCACTTTCTCAGCTGAGCTCAGGAGTGATTTGTTTTACATGCCACATTAATCCTTTCCACATTTTCTGGATGAGGCAACCACAATTCCACTTGTGAGGTGTTTCTAAAACATAGTTATAGGAATAAAGCAGCAGGGTCCCAGACTTGACAACTTCCCTTCGGGCGGCCGACAAAGTGGGCTATCGTGGCTGGCGTTGCAGCTACTAGCAGTTGTGCCCAGCAGTGAGGGTGGGCTGCTCTCCGTGGTTAGTCAGAGGCCCAATTATTGTTGGCAATTCAGCCACAATTAAATCCCTGTAGGGATCTTCGTAGATTTAATGTCCAATGAATGCTGATTCAGATTAATAAAATCCAGCTCGTCTTTTATAAGCTTAAGATGAAATGCAACAGAAAGAAACAGAACTGAATGTATAAATCGCAGCTCCGTAAAACCCAAGAAGTTTATGCCTCACACCTACATGATTGGAGGAAAAGAGCTTTTCATAAATGGGCAATTAGTGTTCAGTGTACTTGCTTTTATTATGTGGTAATTTTACAGTTTTCACTTTAAAGACACCCCCCAAAAATATCAAAGGCCAAATGAATTTCTGTTGTATGCATTTATGAGCTTTCTGCATTTATAATGTTAGCTCAATGTTACTAATGTAGGGTTTTGAAAATTTAGTGTTGTCAACAAGGCTAACAGAGTGGACCAACCAATTATAAAACTGTTTTTACATGTCAGCGCTGTGCACATTTTATTAACAAGTTAGTATTATACTCCATTTTTTATGTGTTAAATCGAACTGTACAAGTAACTGGAGGACAAAATTATGTTTCTACCCAATTTAATTTATTGCTCTTCCCTCATAAATTTTACTTGCAAGTTGAATGGTCTGAGCTGAACTATAAATTAGAGTGAGGTGAGTCTTATATATAACTTGATATACTCTGGTAATTTCTGAATGAAGTATCTGAGTACCCATGCCTGTCTACAATTGTCTTTACAGCAAGCTATAGCAACAGAATGAAAAATGCCGTGGCTAATTAAGAGTTTTCTGTTAAAGGCTTTTATGGTCATAGATCAGGCTATTCAACAGAACTTCAAACAACAAAAGTGGCTTCATGAGTACTAATGTGTAACCATTCATACCATGTGGCAGGTGTCACCAGGTGGTGCCGTTTCAATCTTACAGACTTTTTTTTCTTTTTTTATATTCATTCATGGGAAGATATACTCATTTTTATAATTGCCGCTATATACAGTTGTGTGTGAAGGGAGCTGTACTATTGGAAGACAAGGTTGCTATTTGCCTTGATCTCGTATTAAAATCAGTTCTTCAGGTGGAATTGTTGCTTGTAATCCCAATCTTAGTGATAAACTGAGATTCCTGAACCAGGGAATTTCTTGCATGCTGCCTGATTACCTCTGTTCCAGGACTTATTTATATGTGTAAGTAAAACAAGTTATACAGAGAGTATAACCAGAGACCACATATCTGATTTCCCTGATCTGCCAAGACATCTGCAGCTGCTCTGCAGGGGGACAACGATGATGTCTACACAAATTCTCTTTTTTTAATTTGCAGTGAGATATTTGATCTGACTTTTCAGATATGCTAATTACCTGCAGCTGCAAGCCGTGGGCACCCAGCATTTTTACAGATCTCAGGTTTGTGGCCTGACTGCTCTCCTGGGCATCACGCAGGGCTTCTCTGCCAGCTTTACCAGCTCCACCTTAAGACTTTGTTGACTGTACTTTTTCAGTGTTTTTTTCTTCTCTGACTATATGCTGGTGGAGATCTCAGTAGCACAGAAACATCAGCATGTCTTCTTCACATTTTCTTCTTGAGAGAGACAGGACTGTAGTTCTGTTAAGGAAAATTGTTCAGAAGAAATGTCAAAAATCTTTCCTTTCACATTTAATCTAGACTCAGTATAGAAAGTCTATCCCTGAACTCGCTCTTCCCACTTTGTCTGCCGAGCTATTTCAATTACTTCTTGAAACACACGGGTGATGAGACGTACTGCTGAGCCACTGTTTGTTGCCAGCAGGATAATACAGAGGGCAGTGTGAAGTATCCGAGAGATAAATTTTAGTGTAATTGAGGAGGTAGTGCAGCTAGTGAAGAAGAGAGAGAATACACCACTTATAGCACTTCCCACCACTGTTCCCCCAGCACATGGTCCACATTCCAATATCGTGTGTGACCTGAGTGTGGATATTCCCTCCGTCATGTCAAAGCTGACATGTTGTGCCAAAAGCACGTGAGCTCTCTGGGTCATTCTAGCTGAGCTCAGGTTGTGTCTGAAGCTCCTCCTAATGCTCTGCATTTGGGGAAGACTGCACTTGTAGCAGCAGTCTGCACTGCAGAAGGAAAAGGACCACCTTTCATGGAATAACCAGCCAGATGGATATTGCTAGCCATGTAGCAGCTGCATTTCCTGACGGGTATCCTCTATGGTACCCTTTGAAGACTGGATTCTTTTCAGAGAAGAACAGAGATGTTCTGGCAATGATTCCTGTGGGAACAAGTTAGAGTGTACGGCCCTTGGATCACCGTGCTCCTTAGGGCTGTACATGTCTTGCACTGGACTTCCTCAGGCAGGCTCCAGGCAGGCTGGCACAACTCCACAGGACGGTGGCACCATGCAAGGATATTCATGCCAAGCCAGTGGAGCTCTGGCCATGTGGCATTATGTCCACAGTGCTCAGCCTTGTTCACGTACTCAACTTACACAGAGCATTTCACTGATACAGCAATAGCCTGTCTGGTCTTGGAGCTGGCTAGCTCAACATGAGCATGACTCCTCCTTTCAGCGTACAGGCATTTTCTTCAGCCCCATAGGGTTGATGTGCACTGGTTTGACCACTATACCTGTTCCCACATCTGTACCTTTGGTTCTTGAGAAAAAAATGTAATTCCCTGAATTTCCACTGGCTTTTCTTTGTTTTTTATTAAAGAGTTTCTCTGCGTAAAAAAGAAAGAGATTTCATATATGTAGAGGGAAAAAAAACCAACAACCTTGATAAGTCCAACCTGTTAACATTATTTGTAGCCACCTATATCACAATAACATCACTTACTGTATGTCACAGAAAATACTGGGTGGTAAATACTATCCACACAAATAGATTTTCAAGATGATGGTCTATATTGTATGACACAAATGAAGACTGTAATTCCTTTAGCAAGACAACTTCCCGAAGCTTTGAGTATATGCGTTGGGTTTAATATCTACCCAGAATGGGAACATTTTAGTAAACAACTTGTTTTGTAGAGCAAACAGAAACATAATTTAATCTGCACTTCTTTGGAAATTATTACTTGTGGACTTGGATTGCTTTTATTTTTATTGTTTTCGGTAGCCGTTTAATACGAGCTTTATAGTTGGTTGTACCTGAGGATACAGATTTTGATTATGAAGAAGACAACAGAAAAAAATAACCCTTGGGATTTTTTAAAACCTCAGATAGATTTTGATCACTTTTAAGATCCTGTACTTGCAAAAATCTTTTATATGCCAGAGCAAAAATCAACTCAGCTGTATTTTCTGTTGGTATATAGTCTAAGCCACAAAAATTGCCTACTTCTCTTTTGCCTTTGGGCAATTTTTCAAACTTAACTAAACCAAGTCCATAATGTATGCCTGCTGGCCAACATTCCAGGTAAATGAGTAGCTTTTAAGGAAAAATGATGCTGTTTTTCAAAAGCTTGACATTTTAAAAATACAAGTCCAGAATTGAAACCTTCAATAATTTTTCCATGCCTATATGTTGCAAGCACAAAAATGTTACACAAATGAATACATCTGGGATTATTTCAAGCTGTTATTTCCCACTAGGGAAAATATTTAGAAATAAGGCTCAATTTTTTTGTGCTGAAACTACAAAGAGGCCAGCCATCTTGATGCTTTTCCAGATTTTTTTAATGGTTTTCCTGATATTGTATAGTGACTTTACTGGCCTGTTTTGTATGCCCTTATATTCACCATTTATGTTGGGCTTATTCCAGTTTTTAAATCTGTTTTGTGGCATTTATGGCCTAAAGCTAATAAGGACATTCAGTATTTTCTTGTAAAATATTGAAAATACCTTTTACCATGAAAATAAAGGGGAAATGTTTTTAAAATTAAAATAAAAAAAGTGGCCTAACCAGAGGCAGGAACCGCCCTTATTTTAAACTTGGGCAAGCTTTGCCATAGTGGTAAAATGCTGTTTCCTAGGCATCGAGAAACTGGCAGAAACTCATCAAACCCCAAAAAAGCCTCCTAGTTGACCTCAGCTCACTGGACATCACAGTAGAGCCCTGCAGAGGTTTGGCAGTACTAAGGTACAAAGTACCAGTACTGGACCAGGCTAGGCAGAAAACTTTTAATGAAGTGGATCTTTATAAAAATGCCAGTTGGTTGAAAATGAAACTTGCCCACAGAAAAGGGTTTGGATGCATTTTTTGATGTGAAAAATCTGGAAGAATCTTTCACTGATCAAGAGTTTCCATTTTTATTCTCTTTTAAAAATAGCATCCTGCTTCTCCGGCTTGAAATGACTTTGCATTTTGGAAAACAAACCAACTGAAGCATAAAAAAAATGTAAATAGTCTTTCACATGAAATCTTCTTAGGATGAGATAAGCACAATGCTGCTTAGGAGAAGACTTTTAGTTAAAGAAATCTCTTGGTTTTCAAGTTGTTTGGTTTTGGTTTTGGTTTTGGTTTTATTTTCCTCAGAAATGCAAATATTGTCCTGGAGCAGAAATCTGGTTCCTGCCCAGTGTGTGTCCAGTGCTTTTGCATCAGCAGTCTTTTCTGGGGCCTGTGTAAGGGCATGATGGTTATGTCCGTTTTACAGCCTGGAAGCTGAGGTGTAGATCTGCCTTGCTGACCAGGTCAGTGGCAGAATTATTGTCCTGGCACCCCATTTTTAAATGCAAATATCAGCCAGCGCTGTCCAGGTGATGTGCAGGACCGGTCCTGCTCCCTACTGTACAAATGCATTGCAATCTGGTACTCAATGGCAATGCTTCCTCTCAGCTTATGTTTTCTCTGTATAATCTTTGAATAAATGCCTTATTTACATTCACAACTGTAAAAAATTGCCTACCAAGACCCTAGGTGCCCCAGCGTGCCGCTCGGTGAAATCACGGTAACATTGAAATCATTATTCTGACAGGAACTCAGCCAGCCAGACGCCTACAGAAGCGCTTTTCCTCTCCTCCGCTCTGGGAAGCACGGCGCGCAGCTCTCTCCAGAAAGCTCTCCAGCTCCATTCATTTATTTATTTGCTGCATCGCCAGGTCACTAAATTCTGGTTTGTGCGGCCCTGGGCGGGGGGGAGGCCCTGCCAGCTGCCCCCTCCTGCGGAGCCAGCAGTGGCGGGGGTGGGGGGAAGGAGGCAGCTGCAGCTGGAGCTGAGCTCTCCCTGGGGAAGGGGGGCCATCGCCACACATCCCACACCACCAGGGCTTCCTGGCCAGCCACCTTCTCCCAGTGTTTACAAGGAACTGCATGTATTTTAAAGGAAAACGGGACAGCGCTGGTCTGGCCCTGCACAGGTCCGCTCCCACTGCTTCGTGCAGGATGTGTAGGAGTTGGGTTGAATTTGGGCTTCTTTAAATTTTTAATTTAAATTTTTAATAAAGAATATCATTGCATAGCAAACTAGGAAAAGGAAGAAGAAAAATATGTCTATGATGAACATCACTCAGGGAGTCACAAGGCATTGCTAGCCAGTAGCTAATTACTACCCAGCTCTCCTCCCACCCCTGCTTATTAGGAAAGTTTAGATATTAGTTCCCCTTTGCTGTTCAGAATAGCACAGATGGAAGGAAATGAATATGCCATTTGCTTTTTGTAACCTCAAGGGAGTGGAGGAAAAAATGGATGTGAAAACATTGCCAGAACCCTGAAAGTTGTATTCTCGCATTCATTAGTTTTCCTGCCTCTCTACTCCATATACCCTCCTTTCCTTCAGCTCCGTGGAAAACTATTGACGAGCCAAACGAGCAATACAATTAGAGCTTATGTATGACCAACTGGTGTGTGTGGCTTGACTTGCCTGTTAGCCAGGGTGGCTGTCTTGCTTCCAGAACTGCTGAGAATAGCACAGACTATGGGCATGGAAATCCACAACCCTCCTTACTCTACAAAATGTCTTTTGATGTATTATTTGTGGATTAGTGCACATGAATGGTTCAATATAGCAAGAAGTCACAATGAATAAACAGAAGGGACCAGATTCTTCCTAAGGATGTACACATGGTTCTCATTTTAAGGCCTGAACCAATCCACTTAAGCTAATGTAAATCCTTCTCTTGACTTCAACAGGAATCTAGCCTTTCTGGCTTGCTCTAGTAAAGGGCTTAGGCACCTAAGGCAGGATGTAGGTGGAACAGTATCCAAAATTGCTCTCCAGAAACCCGTGCTTGGCTGCTGCCTAATCCTGGAGGCGCCTAGTCTTGCAAGGCACCTCCCTTTTCAATTTTAAAGTTCTGTAGGTGACAATAGTGGTCCAGATCATGTCCAGATCAGCCTGGTCTGAGCAGCTCATCAGATAGTTCTTTCTTGGACTGGTCTAAAGCCAGGAACTAAGCAGAAGACGCCTAAGACTTTTGAGGGCCACATCTGGTAGGCATTTTCAGAGCATCCTAGTATACACTGATGGATCAAATGCTCTTCATATCACTCTGCTGTAATACTAAAATGCCAAAAGGCATTTCTTCCCCAAAAAATCTGAGAACAGAAGAAAGGCTACTTTTTGTGACAATAAAAAGAGTAAGCTGATGTAGATTGAAGATATGTTTATTTTTTTAAGGTATCTTCACAACCCTTTTTTTCTCTCCTATGTGTTTAAAGAGCATTTTAAACTCAACTTTGGGGTGAAAAATAATCACCTTGTCCCTAAATAGTGTCATGCCTAGAAATGTCCACATCTCCTAAGTCAAGTTACATGGAATCTATGTCAAATGATTAAATATGGACATTTTTCTCCCACATCTAATTTCAGAAATTTTGTTAAGATTGCAACTTATTAACAGACAGGAACACTATTTGCAGAAGCGTGCTGCTTTTTGCACAGGTAAAGCTTGGTGCTTTCAAGGCATGGAGGAATGCTGTGTGTTATATGAACACTGCAAGGTGGAAGTGTTAACTCTGTGTCAGACATTTGGCAAAACAGAAATATAGCAACAGAAATAGAACATTTTCAACACATCCTGCTTTGAAAATAACTTGGCTTCTTAGTGGTATTTTTTCATTAAAATAGGGGCTTTGCTGCAGCATTTATGTGTCAGGAGGAGCCCATTAGTCTATGATGATATTCTTTTTCCATTGACATTATCTTTTAATTATATCATTCTGAGCCACATCGCTAGTGAAGGATCGATTTTTACAGCCCAGTTTACATATCGCTTCAGCATCTAATCCTGAGGAGGTGTTACACACTTTGAGGTTTCTGCTTCCCTTTTTTAAAATAATTTGGAACTCATGACTGCTTAAAAAGGCATCAACAAAGGTGCCTGTCTTTCCTTTGAAGTCATTTTTTGCGGAAATCACAGTCACTGACCAAAAGGTTTCAAAAGATTAAATTGTGCTTATTTTACGACATTTTAAAACAGCAGGGTTAAATGCTGGGCCAGCTGCCAGGCAGTCAGCAGCACCCATACTTTCATGTTCAGCAGCCAGACACATCTACAGCAGTTATTTCTGAGTAGTTATTCCTGAAATATGTCACTCAGAACAGCAGAGGGGTTTCAAGATTTGTGTGCTTTGATGACGGGCTAATGAAAATGTATTTTATATATATACCATGAGTGTAATGAATTTCAGAGTTAAAAAAAAAAAAAAAGAATATAGCGGGCAAATTGATATTTGTAATTCTCTTTGTCAACACTAGCTTCTCCCTACATTGGAATCAACTTGCAGAGCCAGGAAATCATGGATTTTGGACACTTGTGTCCCATAGTGCATTATCCACATGTGGCAAAACACTCCTCTTTGCTGCTTTCTCCTCTATACAGGGGTTGTGATGGACTACGGCCCAGTTTAAACTCCCAGAACTGTTCAGAAACAGAGACATAAATCCTGACATCAACTTTGATGAGGAACCAGAGGAGAGGGAGGACACTCACATACTGTCAGTCCTGGCAGCAGCACTGTGGGCTTAGTGGATCTTTTTTGAAGTTTAGCTTTGTTGCAGTCAGGAAGTGATCTGCTCCATTTTACAAATTTTCGTTCTGGTCTTTTCTTTCTAATCCTCCTGTGCTGCCTGGTTTCCCCTGCCTCGGTGTGTTTTGTTGTTTTTTTTTTCATCTGCCTTTTTCCATTTTGAGGACTCACTGGCCAGACTCTCTATGCTGGTTTCCATCACTTTGTATTGTGCAGGTGTTGCAGACCACTGGCTTAACTGGGCCCAAGGGGATGCTCCCTGCAAGGGGAGCTGTGCAGCCAGCGCCAGGCGGTGTAAACAGCTCTTGTGCCAATTCTTCTCCCCACACTGGCACAGGGAGTGACTGAGAGACCCATAGAAGAAGAACAAAGCACTCTCGGTTCTTGACAGGTACATCTCGGGGACTGAATCGAGCTGGGCTTAGTTAGGGTGTACTTGAACTTCACAAGCTTATCTAAGTTCTGCTGTGGCTCAGACTGACATGGGAGAAGCTGCTGAGTTGTGTGACCATAACTGGCTCCCCATCTCCTGCTCTGAGTGGATCTTGGCACAAGGCAGAATATGGGCCTTTTATTCTTGTCCTGCTGGCTGGATGAAACCCCAGTGTCTACAGATCAAAGGGGTTTGATGGACTGCCAAAAATAGTAACCTATACGTAAAACATGTGCTCCATTTATAGCAATCATTTGGAAAGTTTCCTGCTACTGCAGAAATGCAGATTACATTGATTTACTGTCCAGTACTGCAAAATACTGAGAGGCTTTTCAATGACTTCTATTATATGCATTTGCAGAAAGGCTGGGGGGATTTATTCTCCCTTTCTTCCTTTCTCCTTTGGTATATAATACATAACCATGTGAAGTACATCTTTCTGAGATTTTGCATGTTTCTGAGATTAGCTTTAGTGAAGTGACTTAATATCTACTCCACACTTTGAAAGACATTGACACCTGTGCTAATGTCTTGGCCTTTGAAAAATGAAGTGCTCTTTCTTTTGATGTAAAGAAACAATTTTATTTTACCTCTCAGTCTACAAGCTTTCTGTTAGGTATGGACTATGTCCTGTGTGTTGTTTTCAGGCACTTCGATGGTTTTTGTGGGAGCAGAGCAATGCTTAACACAACAATTAAACAGGAAGATACACATGAGTACAGCCACCCTGTGTTTTGAGCACAGGTCTAAAACTGCACTTGAGATTATCTGTGCTGTGGCCAACATGCCCTTCCCAAGCCCTATCTATGTTCTATTGGGAAAAAAAAGCTACTTTCAGAGCCTTTCCTAGAATGGTCTTAATAGCTCTGAACAGGTACAAAGGTGCCTTGTTTATAGACAGCCTAAGGGCAGGCTGCAACAAGGAGGACATGCTACATTGGGCAGTATAAACTGATGTGGACACTTAGAAGTAAATCAGGGAGTTTAATAGTGTTAAATCCTCTCCCGGGCCTACCTACACAGATCTAGTCTCTGTGTTAACCAAATAGGATTTTGTCTAGTTTACATACAAGGCTGGAAAGAAAAGAGAGCATCTGTAGCTCTTATGACTCATAAGAAAGCTTGTTATACATATGTGTATTGTGAAAAGAGTAAATTTACTGAAAAGTTCACTAATGTAAGAGAGTAAAAGCTCAAGAAATGAGCAGTGACAGTAACTGGTGTCCTATAACCTTTCAGCCTGTTTGCAAAGAGTTATCCTCTTTGGAGGATAATAAAGAAGATGAACTTGGCCTTAATTTTATGACTCATTAAGGAAGGATGTCATAATTTTCTTTCTAGTAACTTATATACCTAACAATATTGAGAAATGCCTCTTTTCCCTTCCTGGTTTTATTTTTCAAATCCTTTTCCTTCAGACCCTAGTTGCTAATAGGCACCATAAGAATTAATTATTCTATTTCTGGATACTGTTAAATTCACCCCAATTCACTCCTCTGCTTCCTGTCTGTTAACGTCCTAAGGATCAAAGCTCAATATAACTATTTTAGGCCAAGAGTTCAAAATGCTACCATTCATATTATAACTTAACAGGAAAGCACAAGTTACTTTTCCTCCTAATAAATCATATCTTTTTGAGCTACGTTGGGTTTTCCTATCTGAAGAATTAATTCAGTTTTTCCTATTTTATAGCCCTGGGATACTAATCTCAAAGTTATCGATCTGTTTTCATGCATCCATTATGTGTTAATTATTTGAAGAAGTAATAAACCTAACCTAAAAACGTTAAGTAAGAAAAGGGTTGCTACATTTCAGAAAGAAGCATGAGTTTAGATCTCTGGCAAAAAGAAAGCCTTTTCTCAGCTCTTTTTCCTTTCCTTGTGAATTGCAAGGACATTTTTCTTTCTGATCTCTGCTGGACTCCTGGCAGGTGTTCCCAATAGCAGCTCCATGGGCAACCCAAAGGCTTCACAGGGCAGGGGCCGGTGCCATCGGCATTTGAGCGCGGCTGCCTCCGCAGTGACTCCGGCTGTCCTCTGGCAGGGCCGGGCTGTGCAGCCTGCCCCGCGCACAGAGTGCCCCGCTCCTGCTGCCCCACGCGCCGCACCCGGAACTGCGGCCTGGCGGCCTACCAGCGGGTGACGTTACGGGCTGCGCAACTCTGAGGTCACCTTGGCCTCTGCCAATGATGGCGTGTTTCCCCCTGGGCTGTGTGAGCAGAGGGTTGTGGGCTGGCAGGGTGCTGCCTGCACTGCCACAGCCTCTTAAAAGGAGACAGGAGGAGCTTTAAACAGGAGTGCCCTTAGGATCATAGGATCATTTAGGTTGGAAGAGACCTCTAGGATCATGTAGTCCAACCTTCGTCCAACATCTCCCTGACCCCTAGACCATGTCCCAAAGCACCACATCTAGCAGTTTTTTTAACACCTCCAGGGATGGTGACTCCCCCCCCTCCCTGGGCAGCCTGTACCAATGCCTAACCACTCTTTCAGTAAAGAACTTCTTCCTGATATCCAATCTAAACCTCCCCTGGTGCAACTTGAGGCCATTACCTGTCATCCTGTCATCAGTTACTTGGGAGAAGAGACCAGCACCAGCCTCACTACAGCCTACTTTTAGGTAGTTGTAGAGAGCAATGAAGTCTCCCCTCAGTTTCCTCTTCTCCAAGCTAAACAATCCCAGTTCCCTCAGGTGCTCCTCATATGACATATTCTCCAGACCCCTCACCAGCTTCGTTGCCCTTCTCTGCACCTGTTCCAGCACCTCACTGTCCTTCTTATACAGTGGTGCCCAAAACTGGACACAGTACTCAAGGTGTGGTCTCATGAGTGCTGAGTACAGGGGCACAATCACCTCCCTACTCCTGCTGGTCACACCATTTCTGATACAGATCAGGATGCCGTTGGCCTTCCTGGCCACCTGGGCACACTGCTGGCTCATGTTCAGCCAGCTGTCCACCAGCACCCCCAGGTCCTTTTCTACCACATAGCTTTCCAGCCACACTTCCCCAAGCCTGTAGCATTGCAGGGGGTTGTTGTGACCGAAGTGCAGGACCCGGCACTCAGCTTTGTTAAACCTCATACAGTTGCTCAGCCCATTGATCCAGCCTGTCTAAATCCCTCTGCAGAGCCTTCCTACTCTCTAGCAGATCGACACTCCCACTTAATTTTGCGTCATCTGCAAATTTACTGAGGGAGCATGATGAGGGCACCCTAACAGTGGCCACTCCAGAGGGTGAGGGGGAAACAACTTGACGGTTTAGTTTAAGTGACAGCCTCAAAGTACTTTAATCTTTTCATTCTAAAAAGCATATTAAAAGCCTGCACCTTGTGGTATGTGCATATCTGTAATACTCTGACCTTCATACTGGGGTTCTGAATACTTCCTCAGAAATAGGGCACTGGAGTGTAAGTGTAAGATAAGAGATTGCAAATTCCTAATTAATAATTCTATGTTGCTTGCAGAGTCCATGTCAAATATCTACGTCAAACACTTACCTACTTGTTTATAACAAGACTTCAAATAACTTTCGTGGCAGCCCATACAAAATGCCCTCCGATGGAAGTCAAACACTTTGCAGAAAGAAACACACACTTTTGAGGTAGGGCCATTCAAACCATGTAGCGTGACTGGCCTTGGCTCCAGCTCAAGGACTGACATGTCTCCTCCACAGCCCACAACCCCAGCCTCCCTCCCCTCCCAGTTCCACCCACAGCACCAGCCCTTTCCCCCTTTCAAGTTGATGCCTGGGACCTTTTATTAGCCATTTAGCCCTGCTCAGCTGTACAGCATGAAGAATGCATATTTTTCCTTCTGCATGGTGTTGTCTTTATCAGTATAATTTAGCTGGAGCTTGATGTTCGGAGGGGTGAAGAGATGATGGGAGAGGGTAATAACCCAGGCCAGCTGTGTGTATTCTGACTGCTCGTTTAAGCAAAAGCAAGGAAAGCACTCTGGCTGCAAAAGGTAAAATATTACAGGCTGTATCATAAGGTTTGGATGTGAACGTACATAGACAATGCTTCTTTCACAAGATTCCTGCTGTAAACTTTGTCCTTTACTGGGTGATTCAATCCTCTATAATGAAAAAGTTTCCCCACTCTGAACTTACCTGACTTTTTTTTCATTCTGAAGAATAGTAATAACAGAGACTAAAACAAAAGACAGAAGAAAATATACTCCAGCTTGTGTTAAAAGAATATTTCTTGGAAAATGAAAAGCCATGGTACCACTGGGATCAGACATTCAAAGGCTATGAAACTTTGCCACAGCCTCCACAGCTGCTACAGACATTCATTTGATACAGTGCTGCACTCCCTGTATGGTTAATTCACACTTGTCTGGTAGGTGACCTATCCAGCTTGTGGACAGATGCAGCAGCAAGTATGAAGATACCTGAATCCAGAAGCAGTGCAGCTTCTGGATACATATTTCTATCATCTATATTCCCTAGCTCAGAGAGGTGCCATGTTAAAGCATCAGCTTTTTTTCTTCTCTGTCTCATCTAATCTTGTGGGTTACTGTAAAATAAGTGTTGCACTGTCTGGTTTTGGCTGGCCAGGGTACCCCTCTCATGTTACATAGCCCTGGAAAGCAGAAACCTAACCAAACCCCAGATGCCGTGCGCCCCTGGAAACACTAGGTGATAATCCTTATCTCATTGTTGCTGTGCTTCCAAACTTGCTACTTCTCTCAGAGAGATTGTTCGTTTGCTTTGTGCAAATCTCCTTCAATATGCATGTTTGCTTTTTTCTAGACTTTTGTTTGCAAGCTATGCATGTATTGATGCATACAAATTGCTCCCTAAATTCTTAACCTAGGACGATTTGATGGAATCCTGACAATGTCAGATAGGTGCACAAACTCCTAGAAACTTGCTGGTCCGTGTTTTAATGTTGAGTGTCACCACACAATTTGGCAAACACCTACTTTCTGAATAAAATTATTATATCTTGCATACACAGATTCAGGAGACTAAAGCAACTCACTGTGCTGCTAACAATATAACCCTAGGAAGACTACTTGAAACCTAAAGAATTGCAAAGTATTCAATCAACATCTCAGTTTATTGCTAAAGCAACATCTTATTCCAACTAAGAGAATACAAAAATCAGTTTACCAATTTATTAACTACTGAGCATTTTAAAATACAACAATATGCAAAATCTTTGTGCAAATTGGATGCCGTATTTCACTTCTGGAAGTTAAATGTTATTAGTATGTGATTGATATTAAAAGATTCACTCTAGCAAATACAAAACTGACAGATGTGCACTGGTACAGGGAAGTCTAACAATGCAGGTGGTGCACAAAGAGCCCAGAATATTTATTCCTCAAGTATATTACATTTGGTACATTCCATGATAGCTGTTAGGTATGCTTAGAGAATTATTTTGTAATTGTATTCCCACAGGATGTCCTTTTGTTTTTCCAAGGAATATTCCCCAGTGGTTTTCTTTTCCATCAGATGTGTCCAGCGTTACCACAGGAAGACTCTATTTCCCTCATACTGTACAGGAATATGTATCAACATAGGACCAATGGCATGCTGTTAAACTAACAATTGTTCGGTAGTTCTCTCTTGTTTCTCTCTTTCCGCTGGAATTACCTGATCCAAACCTGACCAAACTGACTGCAGACATTTTTGTTGACTTTAAAGGCTTTGGTTCAGACTCTGTCTGTGATACAAGAGAATCAGCCGTGCAGGACAGGGGTGTAATTCCATCAAGGACTTCTGGTGACCTCATAAACCATGAGAGCTGGCATTGACTTTAATGGGCACCACGTGGTTAAATTCCTATGCATCATTTTGAAAATGTAGGGCTTCGTTTGATATTGCAGAAGGATACCAGACCTACCATGTCAAATTGTTTCTCTTTCTTCTAAAGGAGCCACTAGCTTTATGTTACAGTCAGTTCTCTTTGGTAGCAAATGAAATATGCCATTCTGGAAAATGAGTATTTTCTCTGGCAAAATGAACTTGAAAACTACGTTTCATAGAAAAGCACATATTTGAGCACATATTCTTTTAAATAAACTTTCTAAAAAGATGGCAATAAATTCAAGGAAAGGTGTGGCTTGTGCAGCATTGGCTTTACTTGCAAATTTTTAAGTAGGAGGCATTTAAAAAGAATTAATTCATACATCAGGTAGAAAATATAGAAATGGAATTGTTTGAGGTCAGTTGAAAATTAGACCATGTTAAACCTGGTTTAAGTTAAACTAGATAAGATGGCTCAAATTGCTAATGCTGAATGACCTCAGTTAAAAGCCAGTTTACCCAAGGCAGTTTAACTGTATTCAGTACACTAGGTTTAGGACTTTGTTGTTGGGAATTTTCAGGGGTTCAGTGAGGTTGACTTGAAATTTCAATTTGTAAATTTGTTCTATCGCCTTTGTAAGGCACTTGCGAATTTTCTCTTGCCTAGATCTCTCAGCCTAGATTTTGCCTCTTGAAACCATTGTGCAGCCATTGTGGATATCTATAAAATGTTGTTTGTTATTAGTCTAAAAATAAGATCCGGCAGCGTGGCTTTGATTCAGGTAAATGTGTTAACAGAGACATAAACTAAGTTTGTCAGCTTAGCTTTTTTATCATACGTGACATTAGTATTATAGCAAGGAAATGCTCTAAAAATTGCGTATTTTGATGAATGCATACCAGAAAAGGATCTTAATCCTGAGAGTACAGATCGGTGAACTGCCTAATCTGTATTTTGCCCTCAACACTGTAAGTAATTTTGTTGCTAGCTTGGCCCATAAATAACAAAATCTTTGTGGAATGGCTAGATAATGTTCCTGTATTAGATACATACTAGGATATGTTATTTTTTTATTCAGCTTCAGGTAACAAATCAGCTTAAGATTGAAGGGGGAAAGAGGATACTTTCTAGACAGATTATTTAAAAACTACTTACTGTGGTCTTTGTACTGCCTTAAGGTGAAGTCCCTGGTATTTGTCATTCTCTGGATGACTTTTGAACTGTATGCATCACTGCTCCCTATGCCACATTGCACTGAAAAGTACATGTTTTTCACCATGCACATGGCTCAGCCATAGGGTATAGCATATGCACTTTTTCCTGTAGTTATATCCCATATCCTATAGCCAGGTGGAATTATTGCATATCTTAAGCTTAGTCTAAAAGTCTTCTTAAAGAATTGCAGATATGAGTGTATGGGAGAAAGTTGGTTCTTTGGTGTTAGTGTCATAATGCAGTGTATGTAGATTTTGTATGACAAGCTCATTCTTAAACAGCACTCAGAATTATTCTAGTTGTGATCTCGTAGCTGAGATAGTTAACAAATTACAGGCATATGGAAGGCTGTAATAGCCTTGAGATGCAAGTTGTATTGTAGTAGGTTAGATAGTTTATACAGGAGGAGGATCCCTAAGGCTTCTTGAATAAATAGATGGGTCTTCTCTGGAAAATGATGTATGTTTTTGGTTTGTTTGTACTACTTTCTCCACATGAAACGTGTGTTTGGTCCAACAATTCTGTGGTTTCCTCACTTTGTGATAATAATTAACACCCTCACTGAAGTCTAAGCAGTGATGACATTTGTTCAGGGGCCTGACTCTGATTTTTGTTGCTGTTTTGCCTTATGTTACTTTCAATATGCAATTGAAACCATTTTGGGAAATCTGAAGGTTCAGAGATTGCTGGTTTTTTTGGTCTTACTGACCATTTAGAAACTCTTTGATGCAACATATCCTTCAGCCTTTGAGGGTGCAGAACTTCTCCAGCCTTGTGGGTCTGGGTTGACAGTAGCAAGCCAAAACTAAAGCCAGACATGCAGCAGGCATGCTCTAGGTGCAGCAGGCTGGGAAAGAGTTTCTTTTTACCTGAAGAAACAGAGAAATAGATTTAATTAATACAAAAGCAAATCAGTCATAAGGTAACTTTTTTTAGGAGGTAAATGTGTTAGGAGAGAAAAAAGAAAGAATATCTTAAACCTTACTTTAAAGATTCCTGAAGCTTCGAAGAAAATTTATTTTAAGAAAGATGACAATGGTTCTCTACTCCCCTCAGTAATCTTGTAAAAAAGATTAATAGGTTTGGAGTAGATGTACATATTTTGAACTTCCTTCCTGGACAGAGCACAAAGAAAACCTAGCTTGTTTGTGGTTATAGAAGAATCATAGGTAGCTTTGTATAAGAAAGGCAGGTAGCTGCCAGGGACGTACAAGTCTCCTTCTCTTTCCCTGTTCTTTTTTTTCCATAATAAGTTTTTTCAATATGTTGTCATTTTTTCCCCCATTTTTCCTAAATAAAGTGAAATGTCAAATCAGCAGAGAATTAAAATGTATTTATAAAAAAACAACCAAAAGGGCATCTGATGTTTTACAGACATTCCAACACCTTCAGGAAATTTGAACTCACACCAAAGGGTCTGATATTCATTTGAATCTCCATCTGTGCTGAAGCACATGTGTGCACACAACACACATTGAACCACTACAGTGGAAAAAAAAATCCCTGCTCTTAAATTATAGCAGCTCTCTACAATTCTTCTGTAACCACAAAGGCTTTGGTAGTTTTGAGACCTTGCAGTGGCTTTGGGTGATCTGATCACAGAGCTCAGTTTTGTTTAAGAAATCCTTTTGCTGAAAGGTATGGAAAAGCTGTAGGAGAAACATGGGGAGCTACAAGCTCACAGCGTGAGGGTAGTTTGGAGTAAAGGGGAAGGGTTCAAGAAGCTGATGTGACAGCAGACACCCTACAGCCAGAGTTAACCCTGGAAACATTGCAGTTTTAGTTCTCACCAGAGATCCCCATGCTTGCAGGAACGGATATAGTCATTAGTCCTCAATGGGAATATGACCTTTCCCTTTAAGTATCTGTGTGATGCTTTTGATCCTTTTGACTGTCTCTAAGGGATAGATTAAATATGTGGCACAATGTCTACTCCTGAGTGAGGATTAAGCCTGGCTTTTGGAAGCAGAACTACATTGCCTAACGCATCAGCATTTATCATGTTCTCTGGGGACCTGTTCTCCATTTTTCTTCCCCTCCCCCTGTACTTTTAGAAAATCCCCTTCTCTGGAGTTTAATATTGATCTCAGCTGCATTGGCCTTGGCCTCACTGTAGTTGCTTCTGAGTTTACACTTAAACAGGTCTTATGTCTCAGATATCTTGTTAAATAAGTGCTGTTCTGAGGCTCAGTTCTCGTGCAATCCACACTCCTCCTAGCACATTTTTGTGCATGCATTTTAATAATAAATACTACCTTAAAATGATTTATAGGTTTGTATCACCCTTTATTTCAATGGAATTCCCTGAGGATAAACCTTGCCTTGTAATACTTGTGTTCTGATTTAATGAAGCAGTGAAGCATGTGATTACCTTCAGGACCTGTGTAAATCCCATTAACTTCAATTAAGCCCAAGAACATGGTTCAGTGCTTCACTCAACAGGGATGCTTAAGGCTACCATGCACAAAGGTTTTTGCTGAATCAAATCTTAGCATTTTATCCATTTTCGTTCCTGTTTCCTTTCTACTCTGATGATGTAATAATTTTGGTCTGGTAGTATCCCTGCACACTGCTTCCAAGTCAGAAGTTACAGTGGGACTGAAGGTCTCATTCAGGGGAGGATAAAATTAATCCATTCTGCAGCTGTGAACCAGAGAAGTCCCAGCAAGCTTCCCAGTAAAATGAAAAAGTGATGGTATGCCACGCTGGCTCATAAAAATGTAATTTAAGCACTGCCCTCTCAATAAAAATATCACATTTAGGACACAGTAATCCCCTTCTGAACCTTATCTTACTTTTCAACAGCTCTTTGGACTCTTACAATTGATGCACTTTGAATTTCCTGTTGGTCAGGTAGCATGGCTTTCTGTACCTCCCTCCCACAACCACAGCTTTGCGCTTCGTTCTTAGCAGGCAATATCCAGGCACAGGCGGAAAACTGAATCCATGATCTAAACTTCAGTAAATTCAGGAGCTTTTAGGTACTTAGTTGACAGACTTCAGAACTACTAGCGCTCAGAGCTGTGGCCTTTGCACATATTGCACCAAAATGAATGAAACTCCAAAAATGCTTTTCAACTGTTTTCTCAAGACTTCTGCCAGAATATTTCCTTCTTTTCATACTTTTTTCTTTTTAATGAGCTTCTGATTTATGACAAGAAATCACCAGACACCTAGGTTCTATGGGCTTATTAAAATAGACAAATTCTTTGGTGTTAGAAAATAATCATAAGAACATACATTTTTTCCATACTAGATTGAATCATTGTAGGCAAGTGCCTCAGTCCTCCTCCCAGCTATGGTCTGGAGGTTGTATTTCAACATAACAAAAAACCCCAACCCTTTTCCAGTTCCTGGCGCAATAAAGCCAATGTTTTCACTGGGGGCAGAAGGACGATTCCTTTCTTATCCCTGCAGTATTCTGAATTTTTTATATATCAGAAGGTTTGCTTGCTCTGCCATAGCATGTACAGTGTAGTTAATCTTCCAAATAGGAGTCATCTTCTGAGCTTCCACGTCTGAACTGTGCTGGTGATTTATATGCTCACTGTCTGTTTTCACAATGTCTTTCCTGGCTGTCTTGCATCTCTCCCCTGTGGAGCACTGGGCCTTAAAAATCATTGCAGTAAGGACAGGCAATCAGTCTTCTTTAGATACGTATTGGATTTTACTGGTGCCTGAGCCTATAGAACACGCCAGTGTCTTTTGTGGTTCTGGCAGGGAAGCCTCAGGAAAGTGTGGAGTTTTGGTTTGGATAACAGAGGAGTTGGTTGGGACTTTTTAAGCAAAGTGTTCTTTTTTATTCTTCTTTTCATCAGATAATGCTAGGAACAATTTTCAGAAGGAGTTTTGGAATTGCAGGGTTGTGTTTCTGCTCAAAATCACAGAGCCATGTATTAGCTTTGAATTCTGTCTTTGGAAGCAGCCTCGTTGCAAAGTGCAGCTCTGCTTCATTCAGGTAAGGGATTTAAGAATATGAGAATGGCCACATCAGACAGATCAAAGGCCTGTCTGGCAGTAGTCAGTAGTACATGATTAAGGAATGCATCTGCTTAAGACCAAACATATACCGAAGTTTTCTGTCCCAATGCAAATTGGAGTCAGTCACATGCCACCTAACTACATCATTAGTAGACCTTGATAATATTTTCCATTAATATTTCTAATCATTTTTCACACAATATAAAACCACAACACCTGCAACAACCTGTGAAAAGGATTCACAGAGCTTGCATCTACCTTGCATGAAGTGTTTTGCATAAAGAATCTCTACTTTGGACGTGACAACCACTGCATTTATTTGACAATCTGTAGGTTTTGTATGGGTAGAATCCGTGAGCTGTTATTTCTATCCACCTTCTTCTAGTTATTCAATGAGTTTTTAGACCTTTATTACCACATCCTTGGTCTGTTCTCCAAGCAGAACAGTCCTCACCTGCCCGACCTTCTTCATACAGAAACCTTTCCACACCTTTCATCTTCACTGAAACTGATCTGAAACAATTCTAGTGGTCTCTTGTCTATACCATATCAAATGTGCATGGTCTAACCTCAGGCTACTGTGGGTTTTTTGAGGGTGAATAAAGACTTAACTATTAACTGAAGCAAGGTTTGCCCCCTGGTTTCAGAAAAGGTGAATGCTCTGGTCACAGAACACATGGGTAGTCTCTTCCTCCCAGTGCTTCACTGGATATTATTCAAAACAAAGAAGAGTATTATTTAATACCCAAAGAGAAAAATGGAAGTGTCTGAGATCATCTCTGTAGCCAAAACCATTTGGCTTGGAAGTAGAAACCTTAGGACTGTCTGGGCTGCCTGTATTGCCAGGTTATTTCTTTCTGTCTGGAATGAGTGATGAAGTGTCCTCTTGCTTTTCTCTTTCAAAGGCCCATACTTCACCCCACTATAGCATGAGGGGTGAGGGGGGTAAGAAGAGAAATACAACACGGTACTGCAGAACAGCCACCTCTGACCTCTGCAATGGTAAGTGGGACAAGATTACACAATTTTTGTGTTTGGTGTGAAACAACTTGGGTTCAATTCACTTGGCTAAACATAGGTGGTGGGTGCCATTTGAGACACAGTAGGGCACCTGAGACACCTGTATGGGGCTGGCAGATAAGGAAGACTTGTATCTTTTGGGAGCAATGGCTAGAGCTGACTAGGTACCTTCGGGGTTTTCAAAAACCACAATATACATGTGTTTGGCAATTGCATTGCACATCTCATTTCTTTCATTCCGGTTCTCATTGTCTGTTCCCTGCAGATTTGTTTCAATTTACAGAAGCATACAAGTGAAGTGCTGGGGCCTGAGGCATGGGCCCTGAGTTAAAGTTGACTTATGGATAAATCGCAAGCTTCCAGTAGTATGTTTTCTTTCCCCTGCTGGCTTCAGGTTCCAGGCAGAACCTGGCCCACCTGTGTCTTTGTGGCCCCACCCTCTCCCAGGTGGTTGTGGCTGAGGTGGGTTGGGCGAGGCCAGGGCTATATCAACCAGGAACTGAGCAGTTTGGAGGGAGTTCTTGTTGGAGGTAGCTTGTTGAGCTCTCTTTCAGTGGTGTGTTTCCCCCTTGGTTCTTGTGGTGACTGATTATGTAAAAGCTGAAGGTATGCTGAAGGGACATTGTTGAGTTTGGTGTTGGCCTGCAGAACCAGCCAGAGAGAGATCAATGCAAAATTGGCGTAGTCGGCAGGATTGTTCGAAGAAGAAGAGAGCTAACAAAACAACAAGTGAGGTACAAGTGCAATTTTGGTACAATTCTGCTTATTTGTAAAGGATGTGCACAAAATCTTGTTTCTTAAGAAAGCAGTAGAAACAACCAATAACATTTTCTTAGTTCATTTGCAGTATTTAAGTTGGTTTCAGCACTTGGGTGAACGTTCCACATTTCTTCTCAAGTCTATGATCTTGTGACTGTTTCCTCTAAAGACTTCTGGCTTCTTACTTGTTTTGATGGCCTTAAGGCAATTGTTCAACCCTGCGTTAGATTCAAGGAATCTGTAGGTCCATTTGACTATGCCTAGGGTTAGACCTTCTGTGTTCTTGGGCATTGTTTTCTGCTGTTTCCAGGTATCTCCCTACATAAATATGTCTTTTACTTAACCTGCTGAATCTGGAGACTTTATATAGATCAGTGATAGGCTCTTGGTAACTGTCTTGAAAGCCTCCTGTCTTTTAAGATTTATTCAGAAATTCAGAGTTTACTAAAATAGAGGTTCAAGGGGAATCAAATGATTACAACTGAACAGAGGCAAAAGACTAAGTAAGCCAGGAAGCTATACAGGATCCTTTAATACATGTTAGTTACCAATGAAATATGAACCCCCTTCAAGATTCACATCTATTTATGGGTTAATTGGATCAGATTCAAATTCTCTTACCAACTCTTCCTTTTCTGCTCAGACTCCATGTAAATAATCATGAAATTGTGTAGGGTGGAAGAATTCTCTGCCGACTGTGTAGTCTGTTCTCCTCAGAGAATGTCCAGTTAAAGCAGGCTGCTTGGGGCCTGGCTCAGTCATGTTTTCTGTATCACTAAGGCTGGGGACTTCATGGACTCTCTGGGAAACCACTCCTGTGGTGTGGGGTTTTTTTCTCTCCAATTTTTGCTCCAATTGTGCTGTCCTGTTCTTATGCTGTGCACCTCTGAGAGTTGCAGTGTCCTGTAAGAGACAAAAGGGGTTACCATTCTGGATAGATGTGACTTTTTGCAGGGTGATTGTGTATGCATTCAAGACTGTTGTAAAAACAATGTTTGAATGATCTCTTGTTGTGTAATTACAATTCCTACATGAACTTTTAGCACTATCCTTTGAAATGAAGCTTTTGAGGCAGTATCACATTACATAATGACTTGACTTTAAGGAATACAGATTGTTTTGAATATTGAGAAAGTGTGGCTCCTTGGATTTGTCTCCTGTGTTCACTTATTCCTTAAAAGCTTTTGAGGAGAACTGACAGGCAGGTTGAACAGACAGATGGATAAGCAAACAGCGCTATTACAGATGTTTTATTTTTTGAAAAATCAAAGTAAGAACGCTATTTTTATATTAAAAAGTATATGTATTTAAGTATGCTTCCTAATAAAAATAAACTACATGATTTAGATATATTTTAATTTCTTCTCTCTATGTGTAAAATCAGTATTAGATTTATCAATTTCTGAGGTCATGTCTCTACAGGAAAATCAGATAGTTCCAGGAAATGTTACAAATGCCTGAAAGGGTTGTCTCTACTGCTAAACTGATGGAATAGTCCTCTGCAAGTTTTTGTTCTGAGAAAATGACTGATCTCCCAAAGAGATGCTGGGCATGAATTGGAAGCTAGCAGAGACCATGGCTTATTCTCAGTAGACAGTTTTGGAGAGGGGATGTAAATGTCCATTACAGTCCATTACATGTTGTTGGCCTTAATGGTGAGGAATGGTCATTTGCCTGTTAAATTTTATTTGTACAGACTTTGACATCTTTTACCAGATGGAACAAGAACACCACCATTTATATAATGTATTATATGTAATATAATTTATTTCTGGTGGATCTGTTTTTGAGAGTCTCTCAATTCCCAATCCAAAAGAAATTTCCAGTCTTGACAGTGCTCTTAGTTTGTCTTTATTCCTTTTTCACCACAGGCAATTCCATGATTATAGAATTATAGAATCACAGAAGTATAGAATGGTCTGGTTTGGAAGGGACCTTTTGAAGGTCATGTAGTCTGACACCTCTGCAGTGAACAAGGGTTCACTCTGCAGTGAACTCCATGAGGTTGTCCTATTGTAACAGGCCCTGCTACAAATTGTCCTCATCTTTCTGATAGGCTTCCTTTTAGTACTGACAGCCTGCAATAAATTGTCCCTGGAGCCTTCCCCAGGCTGAACAATCCCAGCTCTCTCAGCCTTTCTCCATAGGAGAGGTGCTCCAGCCCTCTGATCATTTTTGTGGCCCTCCTCTGGAACCACTCCAACAGGTCCATGTCTTTCTTGTGCTGAGGACTCCAGATCTGGACACGGGACTCCAGGTGAAGTCTCACCAGAGTAAAGTAGAGGTGCAGAATCTCCTCCCTTGACCTGCTGGTCAGGGGATACAGCAGGATTGGTACAGCCCAGGATTGGTTGGCTTTCTGGGCTGCGAGTGCACATTTTCAACTCGTGTCCAGCTTTTAATCTACCAGTACTCCTCAGTTTATTCTCCACAGGGCTGCTCTCAATCCCATCATCCCTCAGCCTGTATTGATACCTGGGTTTGCCCCAGCCCAGGTGCAGGACTTTGCACTTGGCCTCATTGAACCTCACGAGTTTCACACAGGCCCACTTCTCAAGCTTGTCCAGGTCCCTCTGGGGGGCATCTTGTCCCTTGGGCATGTCAACTACACCACTCAGCTTGGTGTCATCTGCAGACTTGCTGAGGGCACACTTGATCCCACTGTCTATATAATTGATGAAGATATTAAACAGCACTGGTCCCAGTATGGATCCCTAGGGGACATCACTTGTCACTGATCTCCATCTGGACACTGAGCTGTTGACTACTGCATTCTGGATGCAACCATCCAGCCAATTTGTTAGCCACCAAAGAGTTCACCCATCCCTATCTTTCCAATTTAGAGAGAAGGATATCGTGGGAGACTGTATCAAAAGCCTTACAGAAGTTGAGATGACATCCATAGATCTTCCCTTGTAGATGTAGTCATTCTGTCATAGAAGGCCACTAGGTTCGTCAGGCAGGACTTTCCCACCCAGAAGGTGTCCTTTCTCTGGCTTCAATTCAACCTGAGCTCCTGAGGCAGGATGCAGCTCTGCAGATCTGTGGATGCAGGGATACCTCACTGAGACTGGGGAAGATGGTGTCCTTGGCTGAGGGTGTGTACTGATAGAAGGTCTGTGCCACCAAGTAAAAGAGCTTCAGGAGGAGGTCTACAGCCTACATAGCATCAGAGATGAGAAAAGGAGTTTGATGAGATCTCTAAGACCTTGTAGCTGCAAGAGCCTCAATTCCAACTGTATGATGGGAGGGTCAAGCAGAGTCACTGGCATCAGAGACCTCATGGTGGTGAAGGCTGTGAGCTTCTGGTATCAAATGGCTCCTGCTCTATCTGCAGATCTGTAGCTATGGAAATAGTTCAGTGTTGTGGTGCAGATAAGGCTGGGAGCTGTGCCTAGAGCAGAACCTGAGCTTGCACAGTGTAAGCCCGAGCAGCACGAGAGACAATCTTCTCAAAGAGAGGAAATTCTATTTAAACCTAAGAAACTCGTTCACTGCGGTCAGTGTAGTCAGACACTAGAACAAGATGCCCAGAAAATTTGTGGAATCTCTATACCTGGAGATATTTCAAAATGCAGCAGAACATGACCCTGAGCAACCTGCTCTAGTTGACCTTGCTTTGAGCAAGGTTTCATAGTAGATGGTCTTCAGAGGCCCTTTCCTACCTCAGCAATTCTGTTTTCATTTGACTTAGTGGAAGGTCATGAAGACACATCAAAAAGAGGATAAATTATTAGGGAGTGATAAATTATGAACTTCCGGTCCTCAGACTGGTTTGTTAAGAGCTAGGTGAGGTACATATGACCTGTAAATTGCTGTGCAGGCACATTCATATGTGGAAAACATCTAGTTTTGGATCTAGTTGAGGCTTAAGGAAAGTCTAGCCAGGGCAGTTCTAGCCGTGAACAAATGTGTAATTCAAGCAACACATTTGAATTTCGAAAAAGAAAACACTTAGGACATATAGGCACCACATGATTCAGCTGTAATTTGGGCCTTTTGGGATTATTTTCTTTTACTGAGGTTACTGAATTTTCTGTGAGTCTGTAGTTTAAGTGCACAGGTTGGTTGTTGTTTTCTGTCTTGAGGCCTAGACATGCACAACCAAGAGAGGAGTGAAAAGGTTCACATCTGTCTCCAAAAGTGACAACAAAAAGATTTTTGACTGTCTTTCTGTATGTCCCTACCTTTGAGGCCGTATCACTGCTGTTGCTCTGTGCCAGCAGCCCTGCATTCTTAATTTGAATATGTATGTAAAATGGGTGACCCTCACCTTCCCACAGCTGTGCAACTATTATAACCTTATAACTTCAAATAATGTTTTACAGCTGGGGCACAGGGCTGAAATAATACATGTGGTTACTTCTTTATATATGTATCCTTCAGTTCCAGCATGTGTCTGCTGTTCCTCAGTGGGGCAAACATTGACATGCAGTATTTTGCTCCCCTTTAGCTCTTACACTTCCTTTTTAACCAGATGTAACAAACCCTTTCCTAAGCTATTCTGTCTCTACTGATGTGTATGTTGACACCAATGAACTTGTGAGTGAATAGGCCTGTCGGCAGTGGATATTTTTCTCCTCCATTGTCACTGGAATAATGACATCTCTTGCTTTATATGGTTTCGTGTCCTACAGCTCTATAATCCAGTGCAGATCTCAGTGTCTGACTGCAAGACACCAATCTGTAATTTGCCTAATAAGCCTAAACAAAGGAAATGCCTTGACTTTAGGACAAGAATATGTCCTGTGTTCTTAGTGTTCTGCAGACTAGAGAGCTAAATTGCTCTGCTCCTTCATTTCTCTTTCAAGTCAGAGTCATTCCCTATACCTGCATGACCAGATTCCCTTAAACCAAAGCAAATAACATAATATATAATTATCTTACAACAGTGAGATTTTTATTTGCTATTCTAAATGTTTTTCTTGTTTTTTCTTTTAAGAGAAGTAGTATATAAACCTTCTAGAACAAAACATGCTGAGGATGGCTTTCAGCTGCTGCATTCTTAGCTAAAGCCAAGTGCCTTGGAAGTGCAGGTATGTTTACATCTGGGTTTTATTTCTGGCCCACCTTTAATAAAGATGCAACAACGATAAAGCAAAACACAATACAACATGATAATATATGGCACATAATAAAGAACTGCCATAAGTACACAGGGGGTTCAATTTTGCTTTCACTCTATCTCTGCAAAACTCCGTTGTTCAAGACTAAACCTTTACAATTGTCAGAGTTCCTTGTGGTTCAAAAGGAGACATTTTCCAGAATAATGAGGTCACTGGTTCCCGTTTGCCATTCCACAATATTCTGTTTATTTCTAGAATCCCTGTTCTTTCAGCAATAGCTGATGCTCTCTATAGCTGTTACTCCTGGGGGAATTGAGACTTTAAACATTCATTAAAAAGTGAATTGCTATTGTTGACAAAATACAGATGGCCACGCATGAACTGCTGACACCTAGGAGTACATTTCCAGTGCCGTGCATGGCGATGTGGCCTTGTGAATGCTCTGGTTGCTTTTACCAAACCAGTGTGTCCTTTGTTACCACATTGGCCCTGCTGTATGCTTCTATTCCCATACCTAAATATGGCACAGGCTGTTAAAGTAATTCCTTTAAAAAATGAACCGAACTTATTTCTGCTTTTAAGAGTGAGAAAAGATCTGCTCTTTCACAGCAAAACTATTAGTGGACAATGTTCATACAAGGCTTAGCTCACAAAATAATTATCCCAAGTCAAAGCTCTGCTTCAGGCTGCTGCAAACATAACGCTGGATGACTCCCGGAGGCTCTGTCTGAACTGTGGGGTGTGCACCATAGCCATGTCTCTGATTGTCCAGGGGGGACCTGGCTGGGCCGGAAACTGGGGTGTGGGGGCGGAGGGTAGAAGGGAGCTAGTGTGGAGTCAGGGTGCAGCTGGGGCACACACACACACACATGGCTGTAGGAGCTGGGAAGCACGCCTGGATTCCACAGGTTAGACATAGCCATAGCTTTAAATCAGCCATGTATTTAAATAGTTTATTAAGCAGCAGCTGACAAACTTAGTCTCTGTAGACTACAGTTAGATGCTACTCCAGGGTGTAGCATGCAGCATTACACTTACATAAGGTTATGTACTGCACTCCAGGTTAACATGTTGTGGAAAAAGCTGAGGAAAAGCTCCAACATTTAAGATTTTCAAGTCTGAGAATACTGTGTGATAAGCTGAGACAATAAGATGGAACTTATTGGGGTTTTTTGCATCTTTTAAACACTTCTAGACATGGATATCTTGGGCAGATAGGTAGAAATTGCAGCTTTTGGTTATTCGGGGCTTAACGTTCTTTCTGGTTTTATTTTTTCTATTAATCTTCAATATATCTTACATTCTTTTTCTTATCCTTATATATAAGATTAACATTTTTCACTGTTTTTCTACTGCTATATTTAAAGACTTCTGGACTTTCCTTACATTTTCTTTAAAGATTTGTGGTCCTCCTTTCTCCCTTGTACTCTTTTTTTGTCATTCTTTGGTTCATTCCCTTCATTTTTAGGTGTGGAAAATTGCAATTTGCCATTGTTTCTCTCCAAATGGTTGCATTATTTCCGATGCATTGTGTGTGTGTGCCTGTGTGTGTAAAACCGAGAGAAGAGGAGATACTGTGAGGCTGCCAGCAAAAATCAAAATTGGAGGAGACAGGAGAGCAGAGGGAGTAAGAGACTGTCTTATTGAACTTGGAGAGGAATGAGGCCCACCTGGGGCTGAACCAGCCATTGGGAAGATTAAGGAAATAAAATAATTATGGAAAGTTAGTGCTGGACTTGTGAATGGGCCTGAGAGACCTGGCTGAGGCTCAGGAACTGGGAGTGGTGGCTGCCTGAGCTGAATTAAATACTCAGTCACTCAAAAATGGAACAAATACGGATAGAGCAGACACACCGAGAAATTGTACTTTTGTACTTTGACTTGACTTTTTTAGCCTCATGAATTGAAAGGAGATGACTTTCTTTCCTAAAGAATGGAATTTGAAAAAAGTAAACTCGGGTCTATTTGGTGAACATTTTAAAAAGTACTATGATCAAGTAGCCAGACACAAGAAGACAGTTTGTAAGGAAAAGCTCCTCAAATCTCTGACCTTTCAAATCACAGCAAGGCTCTCCGCATTGACACAGTGAAACACAAATGGGGTCAGCACAGTTAAAACAGACATAGCTGTGAGCTTAAGGGTCCTACTTCTCCCTAGTTTTTCATAAAGAAGACTTAAGATAATCTTTTTCTAACTGAGTGGGTATTGTCTGCTTCTGAAATGCATAATCCTGAAGCTAATGTTAAAATGTAAAGACCAGGACAGTAGCTTGAAAATTCATTTTCCACATGATCATCCAAATTACTCTGGTGTACACCACAATGAGATTTTAATGCTCTGTCTTTTGTTCTGCATCTTTTTGTTGCTTTTTTTGAACTTTAAAAAGTTCATAGAAAAAAATGCACTTTAAAAGTATGTTCCAGCATGCACCTTTCTTTAAGGAAAAACCCCAAGCACTTTAGAAATGATCTAATTTAATTTCCTAATAGACTTTTTGTAATATTAAATAGATCTATTAGGCAAGATGTGTATTTTTAAATCTTAAATGAAATGTGGCTAGAAGTTTAGAACCAGATCCTCAGTTAGCATAAATTGTCACAGCCACTACCTCGGTTAAAGTTCTAGCTATATGAGTAATAGAAATAGGCCATCTTGAAAGGTGCAAAAAGTTGGACAGGATGAAAATGAGATGATCAATGTAGCTTTCATTATGCTCTGTGTGGATCATGATATCATTTTGAATATTTAAATATATATGCCTTGTTTTTCATATTTCTTCATAGATATCCCTTATTAGCTACAGAATGACCAGACTTACAGTCTGATGCTGTATAAGCAGCTCTTTTAGTCTTATGGCATATAAAAAGTTTGTAAATAACTAAGATGTTTTAAGTCTAGTGTTGTATAATAATATGATAAAGAGGTAGGATGAAACTTTCTTATTAAGGGTAGGCCAGTTTAATGCAGTGATAAGTGGAATGGAAAATTGTGTTCTCATATTCTAAGTCTCAATGAATACCATCGACACTTTATGAATGAGGAGTTTGGGGAGGGATGGAATAGGGGTAGGATAGCAGGGATCAGAATAGGATATTTTTCTTTTTCTTTTGCAAAGGAAGAGGAAAATGCATAAAAAGAATATTATCTCTTTTAATCACTATATACTACTTTTTTTCTAATAGCAACTTGCAGTGCTGATACAGTAAACAAAACTGACAGAAGAACACATCATTATGACATGGCACAACTCATGCTACCAATTTTTGTAGGTCATACAGTCCTTACCAGACCACAGCAGAAAGCATGCTGTTTTGAAGTGCTTGGAGGGGCCCACCAGATATTAACTTAAGAATTATTGGTTGTGGGTAGAAAAAGGCTGAAGGCATTTCCTGCTGTGAACGACACTTGGAAGTTCTCCTTTTGCAGTACTGTAGAAAACAACGGCAGAATTTATGCAGCATTCATAGACAGCAGATTTCCCCAGATACTTCAGAAATGTTGTCAAATTAAAACTGCTCTTCAGTAGGGCTTCATATTTTGTTTTTATTGGCCGTATAACAATTCAAGTGTGAATGTAAAATGAATCTTATTTACTTGCTGGTGGAAGTGTGGATATTGTGGGACACTGGAGTGATTTATTTTTTTTTATATTTTATTTCTCTTCTGGTGGAGGTGACACAGACCTTCTAAATGATAGCTGCTGGAAACACAATCAGGAACTATGCACTACTTACCCTGAGATCACAAGCAAGCCTCCATGTGTCTCTGACCTGACTCATGACCAGATGCTATTAAACCTATACGTTCTCTTCTCTCATATATTAGGTTTTATAAATCTTGTCAAACACTTCTATGCCCAGGAGATGCAATATAAGAATCCCAGCTTATATATTTGGGAAGAGCTTTCTCTCTAGCTCTGTATGTTTGCTGATGACTCCATACAACTGAATGTGAGTCCAGTGATTGTATTTTTACTTACTGTGACATCTTTGATGTATATTGACCCATAGCCTCTGAAGGGAGTTTGATGCTACGTTGTCCTAACAGCCCTTGCCCTGGGATAGACCCAGAGACGAAAGAAAACTGAGGCTTTCCCCACCTCTGTGCAAGTCCAGGCAATAGCAGGTGCGCATGCCCTGGGTGCCTACTTTCCTTTTCTCTCTGTCAGTAGAGGCTGGAGCTGGCCTATAGCAATGAGAGGTGAGCAAAGTCTTCAGTGGACAACCACAGTGACGCAGTGCTATAAATGAGCTAGCGTGAAGATTATTGTGCTGACTGCTCAAGGAGGAGCAGATTAATTGCTCATGGAAGGAGGCAGGAGGATGTTTTGAATCCTGCTCCCTTTTCTCAGCTGTCCTAGGGAAAAGGCTGCCATGAGGTACCTCTGACATGGGGCCATAGGTTTAGCCCTCTGACAAATTATTCACATTTTCCTTTAAGAGCACCGAAGTGGTTACTAGAAGGCTTTTGAATGTTTGGATCTGAATGTGTTTGACTCCAAACTGTGTTCCATTCTTGTGAAAGGGTGCTGAGAAGTGCTGTTATGTGTTTTATTAATTATGTTATCCCTGAATTTAAAATAAGTGGTGTAGACTTAAGTGATTTTTCTTTATCATAAGATATGGAATCAACTAGGTTCGTGAGTGATTGGGTACTGTATGGCTGGCTGGCTGCAGAAAAAGGGATTGGAAAAAATCTTAAAGATTGGTTTAATGGTGTAGCAATTGCTTGAAGAACCAGCAGTAAGTCAGTTCTCAAGCTCTTTTTTTCTTTCTGTTCAAAGACTGAGGAAAGGAAAGATTGCCCTCCTGTATGTCTGAACATATACATGTACACGAGATAAGAAATTCTAACTCATAACTTTTATTTAACTATAGCTAGCAGTGAAACATCACCTGGTTTATGTTAATGAGAGTTATGTACTGGATTTGGCAGAATCCCCATCTATCCCTGCTAGGGTACAAAGCTCCACTAAAGACAGGCTCACTTTTTCACTAAGCCTAAGAAATATATGAATGCTTTATTAATCTTTAAATATTCTGTGGATACAAGGAATAAGATACTTAGCACATAATTCAAGTCAAGTATATTACTGATTTTTGGTGTACCATCTAATTCATTTGCACGGGGAAATCAAACCCACTTCCATTAGTCTGTATCAATTTGCATCATGCTAAGCAGAGGAAGAAAGTAATTGGTAATGCTAGTACTACTTCTAAGGAGTTGTTAGAATTTACTTGACTTTAGGGATTAGCATGGATTTAGATTTGGTTGCTCCTAAAACTGGTAATAAAAGAACATTTCTTCAAAGTACAGGGAGAAAAAAAAATCTTTCTAAGCTCTATCATAACACTGGAAAAAGTATTTGTGATTAGGAAGTGCAAATCAACAACTTGGTTAAAATCAACACAGCTTCTACACAAATGGGGGAAAACCTACTTCTATTAGGTGGGTAAAAATAGAGTATTACGTTGGCAGGAGAGAGGGGAAAGAGGGGATGATTGACTGGCAATGGGCAAATTTAACTTCTGTCTCTGGTTGTAAGTAGGACCTAATAACTCTTTAAGTTATGGATTGGAGCAGCTGCAGAATATTTCACTGGAAACTATTCTGACCAGTGGCTGGAATAGGCTGCATGGGGCCCTTATCTATCCTAAATCTCAAGATGTGATCAACACCACTCAATAAAATCTTGAGATGTATTGGACTTTTCCTAAGTACAAACCCCACAAGGAAAGCAACTGGTTTTGGGAGTCTTTATTGGGACCTTACAGAGCCTTAGGTAGGGCCTACTGTGTTATTTGAAAATGTAGGACGGATTGAAGTCTGATGTACTGGATATTTTTAAAGAGTTAGTGAACTGACATATGTTTATACTTACTTCTGATAATCTCTCTTTGGAAAACCTGTCTAACTTCTTAACTGTACAAAATTGGCATTCTACATGATCTAAATTGGATTTGAAAATGGCGTTTGGGTAAAAAATAATAAAAAAATCCTACTGGTTATATATGATCACTTTATATTTGATAAGAATGAAAATCCAAAGGAATTTGACAGTCCCAGAGCCTGGCATGTAAAGTGAAATTCCTGAATGTAAATTAGACAGATTAAACTATCCTTTAAAAGACCCTTGATGGAGAAAAGGATGTATTTAAAATCCAATAAACTTCAGACCTCCTTCAAATGGCTTAAAATGAGGTCCAGAATGCTCACAAGTAGGAACTCTACTGGTTTTGATTTAACAAAAAAATTGTATAGTCTATTTCAAAAAAATCCTGTCACTGTATTCACCTTGCAGAAATAAATATGAAACCATATGGAGAAGCATATTTTCACAAATGTATTCCAATTCAAGAAGAATTAACTGTATGCTCTTTTTAGTAATCAGACAACAGCAAATTTCTTGAATTTCTCTACAATTATTAAAGAAAACAATTTCAACTTCTGTATGACTTCTGTATGACGCATAGAAAATAATGCACTTTTGGCAGAAATTCTAAATGGATGCCTTAATAATATTTTATAAGGTAGAGGTGTCATAACTAGGGATGAGGTATTTTTATGTTACTAAGTTGCATGTATGATTGGCTATGCTGGTAAAAGAGCACAAAAGAACCTTTGTTATACTCTCAGTGGAGCTATTTATACATCGTGACTTACTGTGTCCAAGGACTGCTTCCTGCTTCCGTTAAAAAGTAGCCCCTCCAAATAAAATAAAAGCCATAAACCCTGACATTACTCAAGCCCTGTCTATTGAAATAACAACAAAAAAATCACACATGATTTTGTATTGCCTATATAGAATATACTCTCTTGAGTTTACTTAAATACAGTTCCAGATGAAGCATACTGTGAAAGTGATGCCTTCCATACTCAAAGAAGCAGAAAGACATTTTATTTGCTTTAAAACTAGTGATAGTCCAAGCAATCAGGTGCATCTGCATGGTATGGTTGAAGCTGGAGGGGACTGCAGCAGTTCTGCTCATTGTGTAGCCTGTAAGCTCTCTAGGTGGCAATTATACTTTGTTTTGTTTTGTGCTTGAACAGGCTTGGGAGAGACCTCATACAGGCTTTGTCTTTATAAAGTACTAATGCAATAATACATCATTAACAATATCTATCTCTGCACATCAGCTGTCCTTGTTCCTCATGCCCATGGTCATCCACAGCTGCTTAGGTGGGCAATTAGAGCAGCCCTTGCACTGCTTGAAAATTGTGCAATCAATATTGGCTGCCTAACCCTTATTCTGTCAGAGCAGCAGTGTCAATAATGCATTGCACTTGCGAGGTGGACATGTAGGACCATGGAGGAAGAGGCATTGTGCTGTGCTATGAAATGTGCAGGGGCAACGTGCAAGTCAGGCACTTGCAGGGGCATAAATGGGAGGAGCAAGTGCCTGACTGTTCAGACTTGGCAGATCTGACTTTATTTAGCCTTGGAAACTTTGTGGCTAGGAGCTATAGAGCTGGCTGCACCAGCCAAGACTTAACTTCTAGAAAGGGTAGTGTTGGGCATTGACTTTACTCCAGAAAGATATGGAAAAATCTCATCCATTCGCACAGACTAGTGCCCAGTATAAGCACAACTAAGAATTCCTATAAAGATGAATTTTAGAAAGTTTCTCCGAAAATTTTCAGTATGGAGTAAAAATCTTTAGTAAGACCCCAACTAACTTTTAATGTGGCTTTTTTATTAGGAGGGAAGAAATTTCACTGTTCTACAGTTCCCAGTCCTCTGCCCTGTACTGGGAAGTTTTAACTTTATTATAAGTAATGTATGTCTCTGTGTATATATTAAAAACACCAAACAAAACCCCCAAATTTGTTACCTCATCTATCTTTCTGACTCTTTTTTTTCCCCAATACACTCAAATATTTGATTTTTGCCTACCGTCATTCCATATAGTGCAAGAGGGAACTGATTCATCGTTTCTTTGTCAGGAATAATCTTAGCAGGCAACAGGTGTCAGTGTGAATGGGAATGAAGTGAAAACTGGAACTATTTAACTGAATCTAAACCAACCGTTGTGTACGTACAAGGACATATGCATCTCTGTCCTCAGAGAACCCTCAAATCTCTAAATTAAAATGTGTTAATACCATTGCTGGATTAATTTTGGTTTAATTAGTACTATTTTGTTTTTAAAACAAAAAATCTGAATTTAGCACAATCTCTGAAGAGACTTTATTCCTTTACACACATTTCTACGCCAAGGAAAACAGACTCCATGTAGCCTAAACCTTCTGTAATTTACATTGAAATGCTCCACTGATATTTAATGAAGGAAAGAAAAAAAATGCTGTTGCTTACATTTAAATTATGTGGGTTGTTTTTCATAACAGCTTCTAATACTGTTCCAATGCTTAAATAGCAAAGCAAATTTTAAGTTTTGTCCCAGTATTTTTTTCACAGTTACTCTCACCCATTTGGGGAGCAGCATGGCATACACATAGACACTTATTTCAAGGTAGCAATAGGGTTTTCACTGGTTCTGGCAAGTCTTAACCAGTTAACTTAGATAAATTCTGTGTAACATTTCTGGGCAGGCTACTAGGAATAATTCAAGGAGTGCTCTATATAGATCTACTATTTTTCCACTCAAACTTTATAAATATTATGTAGCAAGTTGAGTTTTTAAATGATACACTAGTTTTTATTCATGTTTTTATCCATAAATCCTGAAGCTCTTGATTATTTTTTCCTTGTGTCAGGGTGAGCTCCCAGTAACATGAATGGAAGTTCAACTTTAGTAACGATAGAGTAATAAAAACTAGATCCGGATCTCAGGATTTGGCACATGGACACTAGATCTATTAAGTCATCTTGTCCATACTCCTGCCAATGCAGAACTGTTCCCTTCAGCGTAATCTCCAGTGCCTTATTCAATCCAATTTTAAATTACTTGGGTGAAGTGGTTTCCATTACTTCACTTGGTTGAAGTATTACTTATTCCACAGACTAATATAATACTTTTCAAGCTGCTTCATTCTCATGGATCACTTCCCAACCCCAACATTTCTCCCAGACAAACGAGTATGAGTAAGGGCAAGGAAAATGTGTGTAGAATATAAAGGCCAGAAATAAAAAGTGGCACAAAGTCCTTCCCCTCACTCCATTTTTTTTTTTGAGTCTTTCTCCTTGCTTCAAATTTCTGAAGTTTGCCTCTTCACTCTTGCCAGTAAAACTTGGACCAAACTCCAAGAAACAGATCCAGTGTGAATTTTTCTCCATTTTTCTGTATGTGAATCATTCTAAAACAGTCTCTGAGGTTCCGCTCCCCCCTGCCCACTTCTCTGTTATATTCTATTATTCTGTACTTTCCTCTGTATTTTATTTTTAGTAAGGTACTGACTTTTACCACTTGTTGCTGACTGTAATTATATGTCACTTAAGTCTTCAGGTGTTATCCTGATTAGGAGGAATTTTTCATAAGGATCCATGGAATATATTTTGTGCAGGTGAATATGGGTGTGTTTAGTAAAACTGACATTTTACAAATTATCAGGAATGCTAAAATGAATCATAGCAGACAAGATCATTGAGAAAGTGAATAAAGGTTTGTGGGCCCTGTTTTGTAGTGTATCACGTGTATACAGATAGTCAAGGCTTTAAGTCATTGTGCATGCAAAATGAGGTTTAAATATTTGGTGTTGTAACTGGAATTCCATGCAAAAATCTTTGTTTCAGTTATCAGCTATATTCACAGTAGATGTTGCAAGAACAAAGACTGAATTTGGCATTTTATTGAGATGTAGAAATTCAACAGCAGGAAATAATCTTCCTTTAAAGAAACCCTTATTTCCGTCCTTTTTTTATATATATCCTTTAGTAGCTGATCACTTAA
Source organism: Eurystomus gularis (assembly GCA_013400335.1). Classification (NCBI taxonomy): domain Eukaryota; kingdom Metazoa; phylum Chordata; class Aves; order Coraciiformes; family Coraciidae; genus Eurystomus; species Eurystomus gularis. The sequence continues at coordinate 38,781 of VZZY01017379.1, forward strand.
AACAGGTGCTGTAATTCATGATTGGACATTAAACATTTACGATGGATGGTGTCTGTGTTTAGAGACAACTTTATGTACCAGTGCTTGTAAGGCACTTCCTTTCAGGAATCAAGTGGAAGTAAGATCATATAACACTCTGGCAGATTATAGATTTAAATATTACAGCTGCTTGAATTATTCATTGGAATTCAGTTATTCAGTTCATCTTCATATATGTAATTATTCAGAAATGAAACTGGATTCTTGCAGATATGCTCTTTATATAGAAGTGTTCAGTAAAAGCAATTAAAAAAGGATGCCACGTGGGTACAAACATGCCTGAGTTTCATGTGCTATGGGTGATGCCCAGGTTTCTGGGCTGTGGCAGCAATAGTAGAAAAATCTGGAAGATGTTGTCAGTCCTTCAAAAGGGAGAGCATGCCAGGGAAAGTCTGGCCATGCTGGGAGGAAAGTCAGGGCAGGCCCTGAGGCAATGGTAAGAAGTGGTGCCTGAGCACCAAAAAGCCTTAATGCTGCTTCATTTGACAAGTTCAGGTTCTCAGGCAGAAATGAACTGCTAACAACTCCCATGTATGTCAGTCTTCTCCATGCAGAACAATTACTGTCACAGGTATATACTCACCTTTACTGGTTTACAAACCATTCTCTTTACTGAGATATCCATATTTTCCTCCAAAAGAATTAACATCTGCGATTTCTGCTGTGGAGAGATGAGGATTCCCCACTCAGTCCAGACCAGACTGTACTGACTGTGTACAATTGGACACAGATTTAATGACATGCGTAGAGGTGTTTTACAGAGACCCATCCATAAGTAGTCAGGATGGCATACTCAGCTGTCCCATGGCGTGGCTGCATCCATGTGGCTGTGCAGCCCTGCCCTTTTCTCTGCTCAGATAAAGGCTGTATCTGCTCTGAAACTTGTGCAGTGGTAAAAAGTTACCTGTTTTGAGGAGTTGTAATGTAGAGGAAAAACAAGCTCTTTTCCAAGAAAAAGACACGTATGAACATTGAAAGTCATCCTGCAGCATGTAGATTTTCTTCCATTGCCTGTGAAGTGTCTGTATACCTGGAATGTGTCCTGCAGAGACAGAACTGCAGTGAGATGCTTGGATAGCTAGACATGTTTTGGCTGCTGGGCAAAACCACTGCTCTTTGTCATGCCACTCTCAGTAACTAGATCCTTCTGGCTGGTAGTGATTGTTCAGCAGCCACCATGGACCTATGGCACATCCTCTGGGCACAGCAGAGGTAGCTTCAGCTGGCAGGAGTTGGGCAAATCTGATTTTCTGCCTCCAGAATATGTAGGTGAGCTGACCCTCTTTCATGTCCTTACTCTGGGTAGATATAACCTACATAAATATAAAAAGATATAGGAGATGGAGATGGATGAGATGGAGCCAGAGGATGGAGGACAAAGAAAAACCTGGATTCAAATGCCCTGTCTGGCATATAAATGAAAATTCATGATGAACCATGCAGAGAGCTAGATATACTGAGCGAGAAAAACTGTAGTGCCAAATATCTAAGGTTTCTTTAATAGCTTTTTTTTCCACTTAAACTGGCTATTTAAGAGAGTCCTTTACATTTTACTCACAATTCTGTCAGACTAGTAAATTCATTCATGTGCTACTTAGCACAGGAGGCAGACAGAACATCCATAAACCCAACATTTTTCCAACACATAATATAAATGATCTGCTATTCTAAGGACAAAAAACAGTGAAACAAAAATGGGATATCACCCAAGAAAAGATTTGAGAGGCAAATAGAACCTGGAAAAGAGAGAACACAGGAAAACAAGACACAATACAGAAGGTATGTCATATAGGAAACATTACATCCTCCTCCTGAAGACAGATATCGTCAAACCCGCTATTATCAAAACAAAAACTTCTTTGACCATAATTGGTCATGAAGACATTGGGTCCTTTTCAGGCTAGCCCTATGTTAAACTAATGTCTGGATTATTCTTACTTTTTCATCAAAACAGATCTTGCCAGTGGTAAGTTTGCACAGAAAAATTTTATATACTGCTATTGCCTCCAAGCTGCTATTCACCAGGAGTATGTGCATATGAGGAAGGGTGGGGAATGGGGCAGCAGTCAGATTCATCCCCCTACTGCTCTGCTGTCATCAGAATATGGATTGATAAAGCATGTTCTCAGAGCAAAACCCATACAGAAATCTTTTAATGATTCCTGTGAGCGGGCTGTAAAGTGCATTCTTATTCACTACCAAATTACCCAGGGCATTGCCATGACCTGGACTGCTCCTAGATGTTAGTTTGATGCTTACTTTCTCTAGAGCAAGAGTGAATCTAGCCAAGGTTTCAAGCCTTATTACCAAGGCTGTAGTTAAAAGCTGTCATCCTCAGTATGTAGGGCCTTGGCTTCCTATGATCTAGCTTGCTAACAGCTGTTGATTGACAATTTGTAGAGCAAGTGGAGACACAGGCAGGTTTTCTTTGATAACTAAAAGAAAAAAATACAGAATGTTTTTCATCTGATCAGGTATATGGTAGTTGCTGCTTTATTTTGCTAGTTTTTTGTGATTTTTTCTATATACTTCCTGTTAGTATAGAAAACATAAGCCAGACTCTCTTTCAAGAACATACTTTAGAAGCCTTTAAGGGAAAATAACAACAAAAAACCTAACAACAACCACCCCCCCAAATGTTTTCATATTAGGATCTGGAGTGCTGTGAGATCACTATGCAGAGCTCTGGCTGGAAGCCCAGTACTGAGCCAGATACTGCAAAAGAGCTGAAGGATAACTGTGCTTTGTAGGTGGTAGAGCGCCTTCACAAAGTCCTGGAGTACTTTGCAGCAGTCTTCGTCATAATGCAAAAACTTAAGTTCCAGAGTATAGAAAAGATGGCAGAAAATGGAAGGAGACAAAAACCACTTTTGAACTCTGTGCAAGTGTTTTGGAGCTGAATGGTCTTAGGCTCTCCCTCTCACCAAGAGAAAATTAGACCTCTTTGGATCAAAAACACGCAAGTCATCCTCACCTCAGTGTATTCTCCAGAATCTGCAGGTGTAGACTTTGAGGAGGCTTTTAAAACACGCTACTTGAGATGACAGAGAAATTTGAGTAACTATTAAAAGTTGTGGAGGTGATATAATGCATCTGTTTTACTTGCGTGGAAGGAACAGTGTAGTTTAGCGAAGCATTTGCTTTCACCAAAGCCCAGCTATGTCACCAATGGCCACTGTGCTTTTGACTTTCAATGGAGGATGCTGTGCTACGGGCAGGAGGTTTAGGAAACAGACAGGAACCTTTGTTTCCTTTCATTTAGGGAAAAGAAAACAAGGCAGAAGGAGGAATGCTGAGCAGCTGCCTGAAAGCTGCTTTGTTTCAGCTTCATTATGGCATAATACCTGAACTGTTTTTTGATAAAATTTTTATATATTAGAAGAAATCACAGAGCTATAGCTATAGTCAGCAGTGTCATTTAGAATATATGCTGTCTGTTGACTAGAGATAGTGGTCCAAATTCTAAGAAGCAGATGCTATGCTCTTTGAAACAGGATACTGAAATCTGATATAGTACCTAATAGTGGAATTAACAGCGAATATGATGAAGCAAATGCACGGTTGTCAAACTCCTCTTATCACCTATTTCATCATATGGAGAGCAAAGAAATCATGACAGTACAACATACTGGCAGCATGAGAATCTGTCTCATTTAACATCATGCTGTTGTTGTCAGTTGGGAGAGCAGTTACTCAGTTTGGTGCTCTCCACTGAATATCCAGGATCATTTGAAGTTGTTGGAAATGTGAGTTCTTTGTAGTGTCTGCTTTTTACATTATACTGTTCTGCAACCTTAAAAACAGATGTCTGAAATAGTTTATTGTGCTTTTCCTCAAATATTATACAGCAGCAGTATGTGCAGAGCACAAAGGATTACCTCAACAGCATTGTGTAGGTCTTTGTCTTTAGTTTATGATCTCTGTGATCTATTGTATGTAAACCTTTTTACGGGACTGGGAAGGGATGGTAGCCTAAGTAAAATTAAACACTGCAGTATGTAAAACTTCTAGGGCTCTCCTGTTCTGTAAATGGGACACACTGAAGACCCAAAATAGAAAGCCTTTGGAAATAAACATTTTCCTCAAGTAATCTTGACCCGGAGAAGTATTTTATGCTAGACTACAGAAGAAGATGTTGGGTTCGGTGCTAGCAGTAACAGGGCTAATTTTCCCAAGGGACAGAGAAAATCTTCTATCCATTCTCTCACATTTTGAAATTTCAATGGGGAAAGCTTAGCTTTTTTTATCTTTTCTCCCAATCCCTGCATTGCCTTCTTCTGTGAAAGACAGTGGAAGTTAAAGTACCAGTGCGGCTGCAATCCAAAGAGCACGAGATGCTTCAAAGAAAAATGAGTGACATATTTTAATGGTTTGTTCAGGCATCTTGTACCATTGTTGAGTATAGTACATTCTTTTCTTCACATCTAATGAATCATGCCAGTGGTAAACCCTTATAGGGAATCAAGAAGCATGCCATTTCCTGCAAGGAAAATACTAATCCAATCTATTTAATTTACAGCTTGGTTTAATGGCCAGATCACTATTGGAGATTTTCAAAGTATTAATAACATGGAGTGTATAAGCCAGGAATTGAATGCCTACATCTAAACCCCCTGTATGCCAGGATGTGGTGGGAATTGGATGCTAAGGACAAGATTCTCAAAGATACAAGAGAGCATATCTGAAAGTTTCAGTAAAGGAGCCGCACAGGGTTATTTGAAAAGCATGGAGAGCACAAGTCCGTGGACTCATTCCCTTGGATTGCCCTTTCCCAGGAGTTTATTGGTAGCTGGGGAGTGATGCAGCTGTTTAGTTGTGTGCTCTCATCTGATGAACCTCGTATTGATACTTCTTTAAATGAAGAGATAGTAATGTGCAGAATTTTCATAGCTTGTCCTTTGCTAAAAGATGGAATGCATAAATTCAAGATTTTACAGATTAGGCAAGAGTTTTCCTCAGGTGTCCTGTACTTTGGGAGTCATATAAACATTGAATTATATATAAAAGAAAACATTTCCTCTCACAATAAGGCTTTTTAAGAAGATAGCCTTGGCTCTGTGCCTTATGAGGAGTTCAGTCTTGTGCCAGATTATGTGTTTTAGAAAGCAATGCTGAGTTGAAGTGGCTTGGTGAGGTGCAGGTACAAACAGATCCTGCGTGGCTCAGCCATGTTAAGTTAGTGAAGTTTTGGGAAAGGCACAGTAACAAAACTTCAGGAGTGTAAGAAAGTTCCCTCTTGAAGTTGTTGGTACTTAACCTATTCTTAAGTCCTACACTATGTATTGTAGGCTACATACAGCGAAAGATTAGAGAATTTCTTGCATGGAACTCAGCGACGTGAAACCTAAATTTTGTTTCATCCTTAGTGTCATCTAACCCTAGAACTTCCTAAATTCAGGTGGCTTCTCACCATAGGCTTTCATTTTTCTACATGGCTAGAATTTTGGTTGTCTGTATTGCTGCACCTGCCTAACTCTGAGCAGGTGTGTACTCTCCTTCTTCCAGAGCTTCATCAGAACTATCAAATAATACATTCCTCTCTCACCTCTTTCTGAAAGGCAGGCCTGCATATAGGAGGCTACAGCTTAGAGCGCTCTCTGATGGGGAAGCACCCACATACTACACTCACCTCACCTGGGGGGGTTTATTGCTGCCCACCACATTGTTGAGCCATCTCGATGGGAATATTTGCCCTAATCTTTTCTTTGTCCCTTTCTGCTAAGCGCAGTGAAATAAGTTGTAAGCAAAGTTGTAAGCCTCGCTAGCATAAGGCTGCTATTTGTCACAGTTTCCCTTGATATATCTTCTTTTTCTACCTGAAAACTTCGTCTGGAGCAATCCAGGAATCCCAGATGTGCATTTTGCCTACGTGTATCAGATCTACTCCACATGCACAACTCAGCTGTCCAGGGCAAATACAGTGAGTTTAAAGCTTCTTGGAGGCATCTGGCCTACTATGCATGTGGTATACACATTTCTTGCATGGAAAATGCAAGGCAGCAGACTCATGTGTATGCAATAAATGCATGAGCATATGCACACACTTCTGTCCAGGTTAAGCAACCTTGTGTTCCAGGCTCATGATCCTACATGCCCAGAATTGTGACTGCCAACAAAGCTCTAGAGAGAGTGAAAGTGCTCCTGTCTGTGTGTTATTTTTTGGCCATTACTGAGGGAGCTGTACACACAAGGCCTTTCCTGTCCCTTTCTGAAGTGCCCAATGCCCACACTGCATCTAGCCCTAGATGGCCATCTGCAATTTCAGGTATTTTTTTTCATAAATACCTCTGAAAAGCTCATCTCAATCCCTTTGAAAGCTCTGATGAAATACCAAATATGTAAAGACCTAAGACAAAGTGGTTTGACTTTGTCCCGCTGTCCCCTGTCCCACATGACATCCTTGTCTCTAAGATGGAGAGACATGGACTTGATGGATGGACCACTCAGTGGATAAGGAACTGGCTAGAAGTTCGCACTCAAAGAGCTGTGATTAATGGCTCGAAGTCCAGGTGGAGACTAGTGACAAGTGGAGTTCCTCAGAGGTCTGTTCTGGGTCCGGTGCTGTTTAACATCTTTGCCAGTGACATGGATGGTGGCATTGAGTGCACCCTCAGCAAGTTTGCCAACGACACTAAGCTGTGTGGTGCAATGGACTCACTTGATGGAAGGAAGACCATCCAGAGGGACGTTGACAGGCTTGAGAAATGGGCTAATGCAAACTGCGTGAGGTTCAACAAGTCAAAGTGCAAGGTCCTGCATCTGGGTCAGGCCAATCCCAGACACAATTACAAACTGGGTACAGAGTTGGCTGAGAGTAGCCCTGAAGAGAAGGACTTGGGGGTGTTGATTGATGAGAAGGACAACATGAGCCAGCAGTGTGCTCATGCATCCCAGAGGGTCAACCCTATCCTGGGCCTGGGACGCATCAGGAGGAGTGTGGCCAGCAGACCAAGGGAGGTGATTCTCCCCCTTTACTCTGCTGTTGTGAGACTCCACCTCAAATACTGCGTCCAGTTCTGGTGTGCTTACTGTAAAATGGACATAGATCTGTTGGATTGAATGCAGAGAAGGGCCGCAAAGATGATCCAGGGGCTGGAGCTTCTCTGATAAGAGGATAGACTGAGGGCACTGGGATTGTTCAGCCTGGATAAGAGAAGACTCTGGGGGGACCTTATAACTGCCTTCCAATACCTGAAGGGAACCTACAGGAAGGCTGGAGAGGGACTTTTCACAAGAGTGTCCAGTGACAGGACAAGAGGAAATGGTTTTAAATTGAAGGAGAGTAGGTTTAGACTAGATCTTAGGAAGAAGTTCTTCAGTACGAAGGTGGTGAGACTCTGGAACAGATTGCATGGAGAGGTTGTGTGTCCCCTCTCCCTGGAGGTGTTCAAGGCCAGGTTGGATGAGGCATTGAACAACCTAGTCTAGTTGAGGGGCGTCCCTGCTCATGGCAGGGAGGTTTGACTAGATGATCTCTAGGGTCCCTTCCAACCTAAGCTATTCTATGATGCCTTGCAGGTCTACTGATAAGAAGAGTCTCAGTCCATTGTACAGAATCTCTAGAAGATCACAGTGGCATTATTTAGGTGCTTTAATAGGGAATTAGGTTTCAAATTTTAGACATTGAGAGTTTAATGTTGTGGTCACAGTTCGTGTGCACATTGCATAACTTGTGGGTAAAACATTGACTAGAAACTCTTTTTTTATCCCCTAGTTGCCTTAGAAATCATGTTTCATTAGAGCAGTGCAAAATGTTCACAATGAAACACCAGACCACACAAAAGTCACCTGGTGTGGAGTTTTGTTACAAACTAGTAACGCAAGCCATATTTATCAAAAGATTTGCCTAGCATTGTGGAACTCCTGAATGACCTGAACTCAATTTTAAGCATATATGGTGTGTGGCTTTGGATCAGAATCATGCAAAATTCATAGCTTTGCATGTTTTTGATGTGAGGTGTGAATAAACACCAGGTGAAGCACAGCCATTTCAATTGAGTTTCAATTTGATCAGGATCCAATCCTCACCCGGTGTTAAATTGGTGTAGCTCCATTGAAGTCCATATTTTGCTCTGTTGTGGAGCTATACCAATTTACTCTAGCTGAGGACCTGATTGGAATTTTCAGTTTGCTTGAACCTGAAAGTCAAAGTCTAACTCAGTGGGTGTGAAACTATTTGGATCAAAATGAAAGAAAATGTTTGAACAAATGCTTGTGAAGTAAAACTGGTTCTATACTTTGCAGCTGTAAGGTCGCAGCCCTGAAATATATATTCCTAATGATATAACCATAAGTTAAAATCCATCATTACTTTCTTTTGTTAACAAGTAAAATGACTTTTGCTAAATCTACCTTGTGATATAAGTTTAAAAGGAAAAAAGGTATTTCTACATAAGTCCTATAATAATCCCAAATCAAACAAATTTTGGAGATAGCTGAGAAAACTCATAACCTCGCATGGAAAGGAATGCCTAAGAAACCTGTATTTTGTTTTTGTACTTATACATTTAATATATAGCTGTAAAGGTAGCAAAGGCACGCAAGTAGTACAGAGGACTGCAAAGTTAATCCTAAAAATAACCTTTTCCAGGGCATCCCTGGAGAAAACTGAAAAACGACATCTTTAACTTGCATTTCAATTCTGCTTTCTTTTTTTTATTGTTTCCTTTCCAACAATTCCATCAATTCAGACACCAACTTTCCATTGACTTGATCTTTTCCCTGAATATACCAAAAAAAGAGAAAATAGAGCTGGTAATGCAATGGGCTGTATCTCTGAAAGGTTGCTAGTGTTTTCCACAGAAACAGAAGGGTGGCATTGTGCATCTATTATTAATGATCAGGGTGGCTTCGCTGGCTGCATCCACACTCCTAAGTCAAGGCAGTGTTCATGGGTGCTGAGATGTGATCAACCATACTGTGAAATTGCTACAGCTGCCCTTACATGGTTTTAGGCCTGGGCCACTTAGCACTGCCAGGCACTCCCTGGGCTCGGCGCAGGACTCAGCACACACTACTGACCATTTCCAAATCGTATGTTGCATGCAGCCCTGCGCTTGCAAGATGAGAGAATTTAATGCTACGCTCATGGACGTGGACCATGGGCATGCCATTTGTTTAGAGCAGCCAGGATCGTTCTGGCATGTTTAAATTACTAGTGTAGATATAGCCATTGCGTCTCATTCTTTGCCTGTCAGCCATCTTATGCATTTAATTTTTTCACTCTTCTTTCAGATTCTTATGTTTGCTTTAGGCTTGTGGCTTGTTGCCACACAAGAAAAAATTTAGGATGTACTTATATCTTTAGGAATCTGCCAAAAAAAAACCCAAACCAAAACCCCCCCACCCTTTTCAAGAGACTAGCGTTACTTGCTATTCAGACAGATGAAATCAGGATGCTAAATATACGTGGTTTTACAGTATACTATAAAAGAAAAATGAAGGTGGATATCTAGCATGAAAAGAATTCTTTTGGCAAATGAGTTTAAACTAAGAAAGGATGATGAGGAAATATATTTTTCTCAGTGGAACAAGTGAGAACTCTGTTAGAATTGACACTAGTAAAACACACTATAGCTTCTTCCTCACTTTGTCAATGTTTACATTCCTTTTCCCTTTCTTTAGGCTTAGAATTGTATCACGTCTTATGTGCTGAATCTTTAACAATTTCTTATGTCATTGCTTTTGCTTATTAATAAGAAATAAGAGGAAGAATGTATACAAGTATCAAAGCTATTATGGGAAATGTGGAAATAAATACCAAAAACTTCCCACAAATTTTGAAATCTGAACTATGTCTTGGCTTCACAAATGACTTGTGGAGAAGGACTTTTTTTTCCCTAAAACAAACAACTGACAGCATTTACCAAAACCGTACTGGTTTATGGCAAATGAAGAGGGGGAGTGGATGGGAGCATTACACTAGAGTGACTTTCCATAAGCGTATTCCATTTGGTCACTTTTCATTGGAAAAATAATAGTCAGCTCTCTCCAGAGAATGCTTCTGTTACACAATTGAGAAGATCTTGTCACAGACACAGCTTATCCGGTAAGAAATGTCCTTTAAACTGAGTGTAGAGTTAAGTAGTGATGAGCTACGACAGTGGCTTGGTGTGGGATCATTTCTGGGTGTAGAACTGCTTCTCTTTTGCCCCAATCTAAGAACATTTTAGGAAAAAGTAGCAAGCTCCCTTTTCTCATTATTTATTAATCCTATTCATCTCTGGCAACACATGCTAAATGTCATGATTGTTAAGCGGTAGTAGGTTAGATAAATAGGTCTGAATGTTGTAAGTTTGAGAAAGAAGCCTGTTGTAAGGCTGGGAAGTCTCAAACTCATCTCTTTTTCCTAGAGAGGGTGAATGAGGGAAAGATGGATCCTGTAGAGTGGAGTGGAATTAAAGAGGGAGGTTTAGAGTGAGAACAGTGTCAGGAGGAATCCCCCAAGACATCCTAGTAGAACAGAAACCACAGGGGAGGAGGGATGATCCAGTGGTTGATGAAAGGTCCAGGCTGAGAGCTGGGAGATCTACGGCAGCTTGAGGTAGTTCTTGAAAGGTTGGCTGCTTGCCTGTTGGCCTGTTTGGGGTGAGGTTTAAGCCTGAGACCTGCCAAATTCTGCATGCAGCTCTGTGCTGTTGTATGAGATGGGACTTGGAGTTCTGACTCAATGCCAAGGGCCTGTATGCTCTACACCTACTGAAATATTTGGGGTATTGTCAGGCCTTGTAAACGTATTCTCTGCGTGTGTTCATACAGAGCTATTCTTGCTAGCATTCCATACAAAAATATCATTTTAAGGGGTGTTGTGAAAAAGATCACTGGCCGAAAAGTTAATTTCCTGCCCAAATGGATGACGCCTGCAAGGTAAAATAAATTTATTTAAAGAAAGCAGCTATCTAAATCAATCTATTTCAAAAAGAGTTTACTTTTGTCAATAAGGCAGAATCTTGCGAACTTACACACTTCATAATTTGCACATAAGGTTGGCAGTTTTTCCCTACTTTTTGGCAATGATTTAATAGCAGAGAGCTGTAGCAAGGGCTCAGATTACTAGGATTGTATTATATTACACAATACACTGCAGCATATTTACAGAAGAACCTTATTAATTTGTATTGATATGAATCCACCCACTGTAAATCGCTGTGTTTTTTGGTTTTTTTTTTTAAAATGCCACAGCAAGGAGCCCCTTTCAACCCAGCATCCTAAACAAGTAGCAAAGTGATGTGATGGTGGAAGTGGGGAAGGGATCAGATGTGAAAAATCTTCCTTTTAGATACAGATGAGGACAACATTTTCCCCATCCTCTTGGATTAGTAGTCATGAGACCCATGTTCTGCTCCTGAATCAGGAACTGATTTTGTGTGACTAAGTAGCTCATAATCTTTCTCATTCAGCTCTGCAGCAGTCTGTGGAATGATGATAAGACTTTGATGCCTTTGATATCCTTTGCTTTAAGGTATTGTGTACAGTTGGTATGAGGTAGTGTTATTTGCTCTTAAAATGCATCCAGTGATTGCTTACAAAGCAGTTTGATTGGAATCACTTAAAATACTTTCGCACGGGGTATAAGAGGAGTGAGAATTTGGTGCCTGTACCTGAAAAACGGTCTATGTGGAATATGAGGCCAAATCCAAGTTATGTTGTATACAAAGCAGTTGTCTTTAGTTAAAACAAAGTGTTTCTTGAATCCAGAATCAGTTGGGAAACATTTTTATTAATCTGGACAATGATTAAGAATAGGAAAGAATAGAACTCGGCCATTTAGTACACTAATTTTAATGAAAAGGTTATATTTGTTCAATCTAAAAAGGTGTTTCTGGATAATTACATGATTAAAAATTTGGCTTGGCATTTTCTGAGCTTGTACAGCAAACCGGACCTTGTGTTTTATAGGATTTTAAATGGGATTACTATGAAGTAGATAGCAACTAATTAAAAGGTGGCAGGTTTCCAGTTTCCAGTTGATGACCTGGTGCTGCTGCTGCTCCTTGTTGCTGTCCCCAGAGTGAGCAGAGCAATACGATCCTCTGCTCTGGGATGTACAGAATGTTCTGTGGTGTTTCGAGTCAGGCACTCTATGGAAACTTAGCAGGATCTTGCATCCTCAGTACCTTTCATGCGCTCTAGCTGAGGAAAACTGCCAGAAAGCCAAACCAAACATTTTTATGGGCTTCCTCAGGCCCTACCTCCACATCTTGTTGAAAAATTAAAGCACACAATCATGGGTGGGTCTGTTGAAGCAAGCAGGCACTATTATTCCAGGTTTTCAAGGTTGTTTTTCAGTCTATGGATCCAGTCAATTAAGGAAGAGCACGTCTGAACTCTTCTCTGAAATCTCTCACGAAAAATACCCAGTCCAGGAACACATTCCAAGTACCGCTTAGCAACTGCAACAAGAAATCAGAGAAGGCAAAGATTTTTCTAGGAGCATGAGTATAACGGAAACTTAGCAGTTTAGTTTTATTGATGAAACAGAGTTTCAGATGAAAAGGTCCCGTAATACCTCCATTCCCCGTTTTAACTCCACTGTTTGAATTCGTAATATACTTAGAACAAAGTCTTACGAATTTTTTCAGTCATCATGGCTAGATAGGCATTTAAATCCTAGAACTAAAGTGTCAGCTGTTGTAGCATGGAGTTCACTGCATGTTAGCCACCTAAATATTTGGCCAAATTTTCAGATTATGTTTTCAGTCTGCACTTTGCTCTCCTAAGGCTCTGTGTTTATCGTCACTTGACCAGGTAGTTGCAGCTTGTGCACACATCCTCAAACAAGCTTTAAATTGTACTGCTTGGCTGCCATGTAGACATGTCTTTAAACCCTGCATTGCAATGCCAGACAGTAAGCTGCTTTTCTGATGCGATTTAATTGCATTCTTTCTGCCTCCTCATCTTTGATCTCAAAAGATCAACCTGGCTAGATAGGAGATAGGATGTTAGTTCAGGCTAGATATTTAGTTCATGTTATAAAGATTAGTCTTAAACCTTTCAAGACATGTGCGTACCTAAGAGCAATTAAAGAGATTTTATTTCCATACCCTTTTAAGGATTAAGCAGTGGATGCCAATTGTGCCAAAAAGTTTTTCTAGTGCAAACTCTGAAAGAGCCAAAAAATACAAGACATCTTCAGCCAGAGGCATTGCCAAGTGCAAGCATTCAAAATAAAGCTGTAATGTGATTGGGTTGCATGGCACCATTTAATCTGAGGACAAATTTGCAGAATTTCCTGGCTAGAAGCCCTGAGCTACATAGTTCTGCATCACACGAATCTCTGAAATTGCTCCATGCTGGGACTGGAAACCCTGTTATTTTGGGAGGTGAACGAGGAGGATGGGTTGCTTCTATTCCTTTTGTACCAAATGCCTTTTGTACCTGAATATTACATAGCTCCACAATGTTTATGGTGAAACTTACTCTTTTCACTCCTACTGTCTTGTACTGAGTTTTCTAAACACTTACATTTTTTTGCTTGTGAGTCATGGACATCCCTAAATTATATGAATCTCGTAAGTGCAATTCACTTGTATATGTTACTTCAGGAAGGGTCTCATAATTCTTAAAATATGTATAGGAGACATTCAGAGAGGGGAATAAGGTGATTTGGTTTTATTTCTGCATTTGTAGGAGGGGAAGTGGTCCAGTCTCGTTCTAAAAGTCAGTCTCCCTAAAATATGCTTTATGCTATGGGCTGAGCTCTGCCCACATCAGTGCTTTAGAGCCCTCAGTTCGCAACTACCTAGAGGCTCCTGGAACTGTTAAAGTCTCACTTTGTTCCTTCGAAGTGGAAAAAGGAACCTGGCCCAAATTAAGCTAGGAGTGCTGTTCCCAAGGCATACCAAGCTTTATGGGACTTCAAGCACAGTATTTCAAATTCTGAATTCAGAAGTATAGGGGAAAGCAATCACCACTATATTATGCTTCTTTTTCTAAACAATTCAGTATGTTTTGTTTTTGTGTAAATGTAATGCAGCTGGTTCTAGTACCATATTTACAGTAAATATCCTTTTTGGTAAACTAAAGGCTTATTGAGGCAGTGCAGTAATAATGTGTTAAAGGATTTAATCCACTTTTTGAATAGTTACTAAGCGTGTATTTTTTGAATGAATGAATAAATGAATGAATGATCTGAGCATGTAGGACAAAATCTTAGCAATGCAAAAGATCAGAAATAAGCCAATGTTTGTATTTTTAATCCACTGCTTATGAAAGAATTGTGGGTTTTGAAGGAATCCTGACTGAGCTTGAACTTAGCAAAGTAAGATCTAAGGGCTCTTCTGTGATGAATTTCTTCAAGAGTTCAAATGAAAATATGGAGCTTTCAGCCAGAACCTATTACTTAAATTTCATGAATTAATTAGACACAGAAAAATGTTAAAATGTATGGCATGAGAATGACTTTCTTCCCTTCTCTAACAATGTTAAGAAAAGAAACTTGTGTTATGGTTTCTATCATTGATGCAATCTGTTTTAAACATAATTTTGCCCTGGTTGCTTTTCTTCTGCATCTTTTTTGATTAAACAATATTCTTCAGCAGAGATGATGGATGTTATAGTTTCTTTTCTTCAAAGAGATTTCCTGCATATATCCTACCATGCAGAATCAAGTAAACCTGGAACAAACTGAGCACTTTTCTGAGAGCATGCTTAACTATAGCCATCTTAATTTATATGCCATTAAATTATCTGAGAAACCTGTTTGTCAGAGGAGCTTAAGTAGAAAACTAATGTTAGCTTATAAGGAGCCGTAGGAACCTCTAAGGAGCCCAAAAATGTGTAAAACAAAAAGTTGAACCTTTAATTCAATAGTTTTTCAGTTATACTAGTATGATTCTACAGTGTTGAGTTCATGCTGACCATTTCAGGCTGGTCAAGCACTATTTTAGACAGTCTGAGGATAGTTTCGGTCCTCAGATTTGAATACTTTACATGGAAGTTTCTTTTGCAAGGTTAAAATTACTGACAGGTAATGGACTTTTAGCTGGGTCATTGTTTACGGGCATCCTTTGCCATGCAAAGCTGCACACATATCTCATAGCAAATGGTCAACACGTTTATTCTTTTGCTTCTGCCTCTAGTTTACCGAGGACTTCACTGTCACAATGCAAACGTTGCTTGTGTAATGTAACTTTTCTCCTCAGAGAGCTTGATGGGCCTCTAGAACCAAGAATTGTGTCCAGCTGGGCAGTTATTCCTTCCAGCTGAATTTATCAGACAAAAATAATGAAGAAATGAAGTCTTGAGTTATCTGTTCAAGTTCTTTAATATATGAAAATACAACGTACTTTCACAATTTGTTAAGTTTTTCTGAAGAGCAGTTATATTTTTTGCCTCCTTACTCTGGAACAGATCTTCTGTCAGGTTACAGCTGTAATGGCTAGACACCATCTTTCAGTTTCCACCCTCAAGTAATTTATGACCAGTGCTTGCTGATTTATTATTGTGCCAGCCCTGTCTGTTAGCTTTTATAGCTATTCTGCTTTCCTGATGTTTACTTGGCCACTCCAAATTAAGAAGGCTACACCAGCAGAACTTTCTTACTTTCCTCTCACATGATAGACTGTTAGCTCCTCTGGCTACACCAGTGTGCCATCTCTACACCTGTTCTAGTGATGAATCCATTTTCCTTGAATGCAGTTGTATGCAGAATTGCTTATGAGGCCTTCCAAAGGTTGCACAGTTGGACACTAAGAATTTGCTACTCTTCTTCTAGTGTTACCTTACCAAAGTGTTGCTTTTGTAGCCTCGTGCAGTCATTTGGTAGTTCCAGAGCAGACTCTACTGAGTCTTTTCCAAATGAGAGTTTTGGGTCTTAGCCTTGAATGCATGTTTTGTTATTTTCACTACTGAGTGTCATCTTGGGTCACAAATATCCTGTTGTTTTGGTGGCCTTGCCTTGTGCTCTTCTATTGCGATGTGTCCTCTTCTTGTCTTCTTGCCTTGTCCTCTTCTTTGTGTGGCCTGCAGACTCTGTCAGCGTACTCCCATGTTGTAGAATCAGGGCCTTAACTAAAATAGTAAATAAAATCGATCCCTCATGAAACTGCTTGTAATCCCACCTCCAGCCTGACCCTTTCTTTCAGTTTTACACATTATTCTCTCCATTTTTACGCTCTCTCAATTTTTATGTGTTGGGCTTCCTGCTAACATGTGCTTTATTTAGAGACTTCACTCTGTTACTGGGCCTGGGAACAGACTTTGGATCAGCATCTTTCTCCCTGGCAGATGTCTAGCAAATACTTGAAATATCCATTAGTAGATTTTTTATCTTCTTAATTATGCCTAGCCCAAGTAGTGGATCAGTTTTCCTATTAGCTGTAGTAGCAGTGGCAGTGGTCAGCGTTCATTCTAGGCTGGTTTTTGTTTTGGAATTGGGATTTCATTGGTTTGCCCATAAATAATTTGGGGTTTGTGTTTTTAAAATTGCTGGTTTATTTAGCACACTAAGTGAGAAAACATTCAAAACACATCTTCTAATTAAAAATTATGCTGAGGCTCTCAACAATATACAGATGTTCCACATTTTGGTCGTGTAACATCCCAGATTTTGATGGGTAGCATAACACTCAGCTAAACTGCAAGACTGAGACTATCTTGTCCTATACTGTTAGAGGAGCCAAGTCCAGAGTAAACTGTTTTCCTTACTCCGAATGCAATTTTGTTGTTGTTTGGTTGTTAACAGTGTGAGTTCACAAGTTTCCATTTCTTTTAAGACAGGAGTGCATTTTAAGGCAGTGTGGAGAAGATCTGCCCTGATTGGCAGTTTAATAGAAAATCTCCAGAATTTGGGATATTGGCTCTGTCACACCCATGAGGAGTCTGCTTTCTTTCATGGTTGTGTGTGTCAGAGTGTACGAACAGCTAGCTGGCTACAACTGCAGGTCTCTTACACAGAACCACACTGGGAAAAGCATTAAAATGAGGTCCAGCATCTGAAACCAAAGAATTGTTATTGTATCATTCTTCACCTCTGGAATCCAGCACAGTGTGTGTAGCTCTCGTTATTAGTACCTCCGGCAGCTCAAGCAATACAAACAGCACTAGTCTTGGCCTCATCTAGAAACAGTCATAATATCAACGAGAGTTTCATAGTGGAATCCCATCTACAACTAAGTTACACCTCATGTGGGCCAATGTTCTCAATCCTTCAATCACATAAACCAGCCAACGGCTCTTCTCACTGGCCCAAAAAATATTTCCCACCAGGGCAATGAGCCTTTCAGACTCTGAGTTTTTCTGCTCACAATTCTGAATGCACATTAGCAATTGGATTGCGGCAGCTAGATCTGAGCAGGTTCCAGGGCCCATTAAACTTCATCATCTTGAAGTTCACTGGCATCATTGTTATTTAAAAAAAAAAAAAAACACTTAAAAAATGAAGCACACATTCCACAGGTACTAAGTATAACTTTCATCACTATGAGTATTTCCATATTCAAAAAATGTGAATTTATATTTGATTTGTGCTTTATGAAAGAAAGTATTATATGAAGTTTCCATTTTGGTTGAGTAAGTGATGTTGAATTTGTAACTTCTCAGACGATTACTTACAAAAAGAGAAACAATAATGACAAATGGAAGGATTTGTTTATCTAGATTGATTTAAAAATAAACAGCATAATAGGGCTGGCTATTAGTCTAAACTGGTATGGGAGGACATAAAAAACTTTTTATGGGTGGGTCTGGTTAAACTCGATATGTCTAAAAATCTGTACCTAAGACCGGTAGACAGTTGCAGAATTAAATACTGATTCACTTTCCAGAATGGCTGTCTTGTATACACAGGATTTGGAGCTCTTCAAAGATATTCTGCCCTTCACACAACCACTTTGGTATTTAAAAACAAGATAAGGGCATGTTTCTATCCACAAATGTTGCATTTTTTAATAAAAATCAGGTGTATGTTGGAAGTTACTGACTGCATCCTGAAAGGAGAGTGCATTAGATTTGGGTGTGGTTTCCATGGATTTAGTTGCAAAACACTTAGGTATGATTTATTTATATTGTTAGCGATAATTAAACACAACAATGTTTTTACTCACATCTTTATATTCTCCCCCCACCTGGCAAACTGGGTTCAGTTCTGGTCACCTTCCTGTTAACCTTTTCCCTTGAAAACTGATTATTAATTCTGACTCTTTGTTTTCAGTTTCTTAGCCTGTTTCTAATTCATGGTGGTATTTTACCTCTCACCCCAATTTAGTTGCTGTAAGGTTTTTTTATGTAACAAAGCAAATGCCACTTTAGAAAAAAGAGATTGTGAAAGACTCTTAAAGGGACCTTATCAAGCACTGTAATCCTTTTTTTTAAAAAAAAAAAATCTTTTGAAGGAAAGGAGCTAATGTAACAACATATTTATAATATAAATTTAGAAAATAATGATATAATGAAAATATTAATATTATTCTGCTGTTTGGAAACATAACTATAATAGCTCTGAAGGAGCACATGAAAGCCTGAAGGTGAAACAGAAAATGTGTCTGACTAACTCTGGGAGCCCCGCCAACCACTGATTGCAGGGAGTTTAGATCTAAGGGGGAGTTAGGTGCTGAGTGGACATACTAAACATAGTGATTAGAAAAGGAAAGAATTAATAAATACAGAACATTCATAAAATGAACCATCAAGGCAGTGGATAGTGCAAAAAGGAATGTTCTTGGGCCAGCAGAATTCCTAGTCCCCATTCCAATAAGTGAAAAGATATCATATGCAAAAAGGCAACATGACTTCTAAAGCATCCTAGATATCTGCGATATTCACAATAATCCTATTTATAAATGAGGAGGATGAAAGATACATATTAAATGTAGTTTAACATCTGACCAGAGTTATAGCACTTTTGCATGTCAACTGATATTGGATGCAAAAAAGAAATCTGAATTGGATTTCCTATGGCACAGGAACTTGGAACAACATGAAAGTCAAACTTTGGGAACAGCAGTCAGTCTAGAGATAGAAAGTGACATCAGTCAATATGAATTGGTATAAAGAAAGCAAAAGGAAAAGTAGGTGGGAGCCATTTTGAGTTCATATTCCCAACAGGTACGGCTACATTGACAAGATGAAGGAGAATGAGACAAAACAGAGACTAGCTGAAGCCGTCAGCCCATGTATTGACAATGAGCCAAATCCTGAAGGTGACTCATTATGAAGACATAAACAATCCTGGTTGGTGACTCAGTGGTGAGGAAGCTTGGCTAAGACATCTGTAGTCCATATAAAGAAAACAGGATGATGAGATTTCTCTGGGGTATGGTAAGATAAACTATGGGACAATAATATTGCACGTGCCTATGATAGCCTGTAGAAAGTTGGGACATTCTTACCCTTTATAGCTCATGGAGGAATGCACATATCACCAACAAAGGAAGCTTTGATTGGCATTTGCCTGGGGAATCTGAGAGGAGCACTGGAAATGGATATAGTGTGAATCTTCTGAGAGTCTGTGGAGGAAGGAAGAGGGTGGGTGATGAATATCATCATGTAGGGAGCAAATGCTGCAATGCAGAGAGTATTACACAGCTTAGTCAGTTAGTTTGTTACAGCATAGAAACCACCATCTAAGTAGAAGGTCCACCTCCTTTCTGATTTTAAAAACTGGCAGTGTGTGCCCAGGAGGCTCTCAGAATATGGGAAGAACAGATTTTCTAAGAGTTATGCTCCTTAGGTGATGGGGATGATTTTAAATAAAAGGTGAAGATTATGTGTCTGTATACTGCTTGAAGAAGCATGCTGGACAAGAAGAAAATACTATCACTAATAAAAATTATCTTGGGGTCTAAAATAAAACCTTTATGGAATTATTAGAATAACAAGAGAGCTAACATATTGCACATGGTTTCGGTCTGCAAGATAAGAGAAAGCTGTAGGTGAATATTTTTTTAAAACTGCTTACAACCTTTATGAAATGTGTGGAAGTGAAACCCTTCAGGTCATGGTATAGTAGTGAAAAACTAGAGATCAGTGACAGCAGGCAAAGCTGCGGATTTGCTCCTGTCACTATTTGTAGACCCAGGCTTGAAGCAAGATTCCATTTTGATAGATGCTGTGGAAATACATAACAGGTCAAAGATCCTTAAAGCATTCTGATTTACAGGTGAAGACAACCGGCTAGGAGTTTAGCATCTCTGTAAAGGCAAGCATACAACATCAAAGATGTTCTGCATTAGACAGGGAAGAACTTTACAGTCAGCAGTAAGATACCAATTTCTGAGTAGTTAGAGAATTATCAGGTGATATTCTTTGGTTCTGCAGGCTTTTACTTGGCTTCTCTCCCTAGCTATCTAGCTCTTCACCTTCCACTAATCTTCTTTTTCAAAAGGTTCCTCACACTATTGCAATTCTACCACAAACACTACCTGAAGTTATGTCACAGGCATTGCTTCTGCAGAAGTGGGGTTTGGCTGTTGTGTCTGAATGCTGTGACCACTGTTGAGGGAAGTGTGTGCGTGGCTCATTCCCACACCTGCTTCCTCCCTGTGTTTCACTGCCAGGGGGGTTCTCTGGGGTCTGTGTTGTGGAGGAGCCTGTGTCAAACGATTTTTCTGTAAAATGTTTCTCTTTATGTCTATCTTCCTCTTTACACACATGAGAGAGAGAGAGAGAAAAGATTGTTAGGAAGCCATTACTGAAGGAAAATAGAATTACAAGAGGTGTTTCTTCTTCTGCTGGGGAGAGAGCTAGTCTTCAGTTATCCCCTTGTCGTGACTCTGTTTTTTCTGTTCATTAAAATTGGAATATTTTACAATTCTAGCGTACTGTTAGATAAAAAGTTAAAGTTGCATACAATACTGAGAATTCCTCTCAAGAGATTAGGAAACATTACCTTCTTGGCCACTGCAATGAAACCTGAACCTTTTGTTTTGGAGTTGCATTTTGCAGACTCCAGTCCTGTTTGGTATTTGGTAAATTTATCAATGTGTCAACCAAGCACCAGACTTTTGCAGCATTTTCTCCTAATTAATTCCTATTAAACCTAATGCAGGGAGAGTAAGTTCCTGCTCATCATGAATAAGCGTATCACAAATGAACTGGTAGCTGTGTACTTGCAATCCTTCCCAGCTGCTGACAAAGCCCTGACTGAGATGGCTAAGCCAGGCAAAGCAGCAAGAACGTGAATTCTCAAGAGCTTGAATCATGGAACGTAACTTTAAAGGAAAACATTTACTAGGGATTTTGAAGGAAGTAGAGAGATTTTGACCACTGTTGCTTAACAAATAGACTGTTGTCTGTACTCTTTCTGCTATTATAGAACATCTGAATTTCTGAATTAGTTAAAATAGGAAGACCTTAATAAAAGTCTACTTATGGAATTTCTGCCATGCATGCTGCAGAGTACTGATAAATTTCTACCTACCTTGACTCAGATGTGGATTTCAAAGTTGGACTTTTCTGTTGTCAGTTAAACATTTGGAACAAAATTAATCTGATTAATTGGGCACAGCTTTAGGTTCTGAGAGCATCTGGCACTGTCTATTCAGTAGAAAGCATTGTCTGAAATAGGTGCTGTTCTAAGATGCATGGAACAAAAAAGCAAAGCATCTAACAGGATTCTGATAATTTAGGAAGGCTTTCTTCTCACGTTCATCCAGGAGGCAATCAGTGTTGTACCTCCTGCAAAACAGAACAAAGAAATGTATGCCCCTCATTAATTTTTCTCAAAATAAGAGTCCATGAGTGTGAAGATATAACACTCAGGTAAACTAGGGTCTTTAGAATTTTGGTTCAAATCAGGTGATTTGGAAAGAGATATGTTAAGAGATGCAGGAATAGCAATGAAGGAGAAAAAGGTGGCTCATTAAAAATAATAAGCTATCTTAATTGTAGGAGATGAGCCCTTGTTGGTTTGAACTGGTCCCCCACTCAATTGCTTTCTTATTCATGGGAAGCAAACAGTTGTTCGTCTGGTGAACAGATTCACACTTTTCAATTTTATAATTAAGAACAATTATTTTTGGAAATCCAGGGTAAGGATCTCCAAAGCTCTCAGTGACTTTGGTTTGCCATTAGGTAGGCTCCCCAGGTGCATTTTTTTAAAATGTGATTAAATGTCCAAGTTACTTCAGCACTTCTGAAAACCTTACATCAAACGCACATCTGCCTATCACTAAAGCGAGAGACATTCTATTCTCATATACAATAGCATGATGATAAACACACCGGATATGGAGTTTAGATGAGTCTCCATGACAGTTCCTCAGGGGACCCGGACCATGAATAATCCTCAATAAGCCAAATTAGGTAGCAATGAGGGAGGACCCTCTAACCCAGTCTGTTGCTATGTTTCAAATAACCCCGTCTGTTTCTATGCTTCAGGCACATATTCCCTGTTAATATCCTGGGCCAGCCAAATATTTCACAGTTAGCATCACAGAGGAAGTGTGGTTACTAATCGGATGTTACTTTCTCTGTCCCTCTTGGATAGCGATAAAGAGAGAAAATAAAATTTTATATTGTTAAGGCACCAAAAATTAACTTCTGCTCTTAGCAGACATTTAGTGACAGTAGACTCAAATATATGAAATCATAAACAAATTATAAAAAATGAGCCATCCTGAGATTTCAGCTATGGTCCCTTTATCCACACCCTATTGGAAGGCATCACCTCCTATGCAAATTGCAGTTAACTTGTAATTTGTTTTTAGGGCCAGGTTTCTAATACACCCAATGCTTCTGTCACTCAACATGTTCTCATTTGGACTAAGTGGACAACTTTGTTCAGTTTTCAGGACTATGTCAGAGATTTATCAGTTCAGAGGCTTTCTGATACCATAAATCCTTTATGACCAGGAAAGGTAACATTCTGAGAGCCAGTCTCTCCCAGATCATGCAAGCTTTGTCAGTTTTTATCTGATGATCCATTTTGCATTGTTTTTATCCATTTACATTTGCAAGGCCATATTTTAAAACACAAAATTAAACATTAAGCTTCATTTCTCTCTTTCCTGGCCCTGAATGCCTGATTTCTCAATCTCTGTTTTGTTCCCATCTACTGTTGAATCTCTTCTCATACTTTGATGATATATTGCTTATGAGATAATATGAAAATGTGGAGATTTTAAAATACCCACTCTTGTGAGTCATAAGGGGTTTTTTTCCCTTTTGCTTTTTGAGGGGGGTTTGGGTTGTGTGTTCTTTTAAGAGCAATTGCCTGAATTGGTCTGCTTCTGCCACACATTAGACCTCACATCTCTAGGCTGACACCTGTTATTTTTGCAATAGCCACTTTTTACGTTCTTTGAAGTTGTGACAGGTGTTGCAAAACATAGGGGTTTTTTATATCATGTTGGCTTAGTTCTTATTAAAACCAGAAAAATATCTTTTTTCAATTACTTGTTCTGCTTTAAAAAACCTCCTCTTCCCCTGGTACAAAGGAAATGGATATTTGTTTCAGGGTTCATATGTTAAAATTAAGAAGAAGCCAGGTCTAATACAAACACAGAAGTAATGACCCCTACCTTTCCTGTGGTTTATTCTGTAACTGAGTGGTTATCACACCGGAACATGAGAAGGGAGTCATTGCATCTTGGTTGAGAATACTAGTAGACAACAGCCTTTGGGTTACTAAATATTTTCAGTTTCTTTTGCACTGTACAGTTCCTTCAGATATGTCATAATTCTTGCAAATTCTCCTTGATTAGTTTGCTGAGCCTGAAAGGTTCAACTCAGAAATCGTTCAGTGTTCTTTCCTCTTAGTTTATCTCACTGTCTTCAAAGTCAAATTGGAAAGCAAAGGGGAATGAAGTCATGTTGATCCTATTCCTTCCTCCTTCTGATGAATAAAGACTGATTTTTCTTGTTTTATTATTTTATTTGCTATAGACTTGATATAAATAACAGAGTACTGGTTTATGAAGAGGAGTGATGTCTCTGGTGTGGAAGAGAATAAGGAAAGGTTTCTTTCTGACAGATCTGAAGCACAAGTAACCTAGAAGTTCACGTCTGTGGCTATAAATTCATAAAAGATCCCTGGGGACTGAAAGACATATGACTTTTTTCTTTGTGATTTCCTCAGAGGTCTGCTCTTAACTCCAGCCTTCTCAGAAACATGGCCCTAATGCTCCCTGGGCTCATTCCCTGGTGTGTTTCCCTTGCTTGTAAGTTTTTGAAAAACCATGCCAGATCATGTTGCTATAACATTTTAACCTTGCTCCACTTGGGAATCAATATCTTTCTCCAAACACTAGTTGACAGACATTGGTCTTCCTGTTGACTTTCCAATATTATGAATTACTCAGATTTCTGTGATAGGCTTTTAGAATAATTTCAGAGTAATTTGTAGAACAATTCCTTGCCTCGCAACTACAATTTATGTGAACAGTAAGTTCTAATTTAGCAAAGTACCTAAGCATTTGAGCTTCTGCTTAATTCTACACACTCAGAAAATGTTTAAATACATGTTTAGATACTTTACTGAACTAGGGTCATTGGTCAGTATTTGAATTGGTGTATTCCCAGTATATAAGTAAAAAAACAATGTAGTTTGTTTTGGTACTACAAAAGCTGTCAGTAAAGCTATTAGGTGTTCACTGCTTCATTTACCTCTTCCACTTCATTTTTTGGCACATATTATAAATGAGGAAGGATATCAGAGTTTAAAAGAAATGCTGGCCTCTTCACCTCTTTTCTTTTATAGTGAGGACTGGACGTAATTGTATAAAAGCAAACGTGGTCCATTCTTTTCAAAATTGTAACATAGTGCTCACTGAACAGTTTTGATATGTTTTTAAAGCCATGTGTATTGCTATACATTTTTTAAAAAAATGTTTGGAAGAATTTTAGAACAATATAAGTACTTTCTTCAATTTGATTTCTAAGCAGCATTCTGCGTACAAAACATTTTTAACTAAAAAACTCACTTCATTAACTGGTTGGTAGATTCTTAGCTAGAAGGTTTGAAGGCTAACTGTGCTCAAGCCAATACACCTGAGCCTATCTCTCAGCTAACCCTGCCTGTGTAGGCTTTGCTTGGAGCTGGATTGTGGCCGGCTGGGACCAGAGACACAGAGGATTCGAGGGAAGTGCCTGCACCTGTCTGCACAGGCACATCTGTAGTTTCCCTCGGTGTGATTCACCTCTTAGGGCTGGAAAAGAGCCCACACATTTTTTAAATCCCACTGGAGCCTTATTTTGAGGACTTAAGTGATAGAGAGCTCCCCTGATACCTACATAGTCCGTGATAAATTTTATTCATTGATGAATGCATATACTATACCTGTGTGTTGTTCTGAGGTACCACATTCTTTTGATAGCTAAAGCAGTTACATCATTAACCAGTTGAAAAAACCTCTGTGCCATTTAAACAGATGTACTTGTACATTGCATCACTAATACATTTATGTTTTCAGTCCACTGAAACACAAGGTGTTTTTTGCACCAGGTGATAGATAGAGAGCAATCACAGATCAAGCTGATACAAACATATGTGCAAGAAACGATCTGCATTGTGACATTAAATATCTGAAGTTCTGTAAGAGTGTCTGGTGTGTTTCCAGAAGGGGATCCTCTCGGAATGTGGGTTACCAGCTTTGGGGAGAGTGCTGTGGAGGACAGGAGGAAAGTCTTCCTGCTTCAGAATAATCATGTGTTGGCTCTTTGAACATTTAAAAAGCAAAGCTCTTGTAGTTGGGGTATTTTTTAGTTTTGTTTGTTTGTTGTAAAATGGTGCAACACCTATGTTGCTGCAGAACTTTGATTTCAGCATTGGGAAACTGTTACATTTACAGCCTTAGCTGAGGAAAACAGTGTTTTATGATGTAAAGACAGAAACACGTTCTCGTATTCTTCTTAATAGTGTGCAAACATTGTGGTCTCAGTTGGTAGTGTTTAAGCAGACAATTTTTTTTTTAAAAGTGGATTTGTGTGGTTTTGGGTCTCAGAGTTTCTTTAGAAAAATTAGTTCTTTGGGGTTGTGAAGGAAATGCTCTTTGTAAAGGTGGCTTTGAACTTAATCTTGTGAGGTGCGGAGCATTTGTAACACCCATTAAAATACGGAGGATTTTCTGGGTTAGGCTGGTATTCATTATGTCAGCTTTCATGTTGCACTAAGGTTTTAATCAGATATCATTTGCAAACGTAGTTTCTTATGACTCTCTGAATTTCTTCTGCACTGTTGCCTGTCATTTTGCAGCCTGGCTGCGACATGCAACCAGTACGTGGAGTTGTTTCACCTGTGTCTGGATTCATTCTTCTGTATACAGACAGAAAACCTTCTCAGAAAAGCACCTGGACATACCTTTAGCTTTGCATGGAAACTGAACCCGTGCAAATGCAGAAGTGCTTTACTGACCTGGGACACCTGTTATTTGTACTGGGAACTAAAAGCACTTCTACTGTTCAGATGCGTAATGACTTCCTCTGGCTTTTGCTGTCATAAGCAATGGTCCGGCCATTAGGTGCATCTGTTCCTAACCACCATCTATCTACTTCTCATTACTGGCAGGAGAAACAGTCCTTACTCACATGTAGCATCTACATGAGGAAAACTGCTAAAATAATCATGTGCCACTGGAAGTGGAGTCCTTCTTTTGGAGAGTTAAAAGAAAAAAAGGCAGAAACTCTTCAGCAGTTTTATGTGTTGTTTTCTTTAAAAGAAAATACTAAATGAAAGCAGAAATCCCCATACCCCAAAAGAGTAGCTAGAAATGAGCAGCTTCTGCTACACACATCCTGTAATGTTTGTGAAACAAAGATAGACCTTCTATTTTGCAGAGTATGGTAAGTATAAGTTACCTTTCCATTTAAAAATTTAAATAGAAATTTAAAATGGATATCAAGGCAATACTTGTTAACAGGAGAAAAAGAGAGGGTGTGAAAGGACAGGGAAGTATTTTCATACTGTTTTCATTTTCTAATACAATGACCTTGGAAAAAAGGCAGAGGATGACATCATAAATTTGGAATTCCAAGGTCACAAACAGGAATTCAGACAACAAATGGGAGGGTTTAGGAATGTACATTGTAAAAATAAATCTATCAAATTTAAAAAGAAAAAGTAGTAGTATTGAAATGTGGTATTTCCAAATAGATATTTTTATGGTAAATGCATCCCCTTCCCTAAAGGATTACTTGATACATTTTCCGGTTTATTTTATTATATTCAATAATGTGAATGCAAATATTAAGAAGTTGTTTTTTTTTTTTTTCTTGGAAAACTAACACTGCTCTCTTAATCTTGGTATTTTATCACTACACAGGCATGCTTAATTCAGTTTTGAAGTTTCATATGATACAGTAGAATTTTTTGCATCTCCATAGGTAGCAGCCAGGGACACATATCCCAGTGATAAAACTTTATTGAAAACTACATAACAGGAAGCTTTTGAGATGGAATTTTGAAACTCTTTTCTGGAAGGTATATTAGTACTTTTTTTTCCTCTCTCCCTTTGTATCTGGGGTTTTGCCATTAGGATGACCTAAACAAGAAATGGAACCGCTGCTTCTTTAATGAGATTTTTCAACCTTATTTTTTGTATTAGGTTTCCCAGACTAAAATCATAAAAATCTACTGTACTGTATAAACTATGTACTGTTGTTAAAAAGAGGGCTCTTGCTTTGTAGGCTACCGTACCTATTTGTTCCTGTTTCCTTAATATTGTTTTCTCCAGATGTTGGAAGTTAAAACACCTTTGTTATTTTTTCCACTGTCACTCTTTGTTACTTTCCATAGGCAACGTTCACCAAAGCCAGGCAACGGAGGAAATAACAGATGTGTTAGCCCCAAATTATGGGCATAAAAATAAACTTAATAAAATAGGTATTAAGTGACAGCACTTTACAAAAATCCAGGTCTAATTTACTCTAGCCTAGAAAGCAATAACTTAGGGGGACCTCAGACATGCATCCACGGACTCCAGATAGTTTGTAGCAGAGTGACAGTAGCTTGGATGATGACAATCCCAGCTTGCTGTCAGTGGCGCATTCCAGGAGAGGATGTCAGGGTGTGTTTGCACTAGACACTTTTCTGCCTGTAACACTATTGTTTGCTAGTAATTAATATTCCATTATAGACCTGCTAATTCTGCCAGAGAACCCCTCCCTCCTCCTTAATAATAATAGTAGTAACAACACAACTAATAACAAAAAAATCAGCCACATTCTGACTTTGAATGCAGACAAAATTGTCACCCTGGGTTTACTCTACTTTTACCAGGCCTTTGGTTCCTGCTGTTCACAGAAAGCTGCAGATGGCTGCCTCAGCAGGAAGCCCTTCCCCCTTCCTTAATGGAACTCGTGGGAATGCGGGGATCCTGGAACCGAAGCCCTCCTTCCCTTCCAAACCTCCTCTCCAAACCCCTACTGAGTAAAAGGAAAAAAATCCCCACATCCCTGGAAACATTTTTGCCAGCCTGTTTTTCAGTAAAAACTTAAATTAACCACTTCACTCCTGATTATAATAAAGATTTGTTATTGAAACAGCTTCTCTTTAATGTACTGAATCATTTCCACCCGCTTATTGAAGTCGTCCATTTGGGTTGAATTATAGCGTCCCGCTTCCATTATGTAATAATTTCAAATAAATGAAAACAGGTTTGAATTCTCCAACAATTAGTGAAGTTTTAGCACATTCCCCCTCCCCCCACTCCTTCCCCAACACCCCTCCAAAAAATGAGATTAAAAAAACTCAGAACTTTGGCGAAGTCACATCCTAAGTTTTCATCTCTTGTTAAAATCTTCTCCCAGATTTGCTCAAACACATCATATGGGTTAAGTTATGGCTTCCTTTCATATTTATTTTCAAGTGCAAAATAAAAACAGCTTAAGCATTGTGATTTGATATTAGGAATGAAAGAGTTAAATGCCTGAACAAAGCACTCCATTTATAATTTTTGTTAGGAGTTCCACACTGAGCATTAGAGTGAGGTGTGTCTTATAAAGAGGGTGTTTATATTGGATTTGATATAGTTAAGAGATTCAGCTTACATATAATAGTCTCCTCTAAGAAAAAGCATAAACCAGAATGAGTTCAGTGGGATTTGTTGAAGTATAAAATATAGTATAAAAGTCTAATCTTATAGACTAGTATCAAGCACAGAGGAATTCATCTCTCGCAAAACATGCACTGTAGAAAGGGAAAGAAGAAAATGGGGCCAAATCTGTAGCTGTTTTTTTCTGCAATAGCCTTAAGGCCTTCAGCATGCCCTATGTTTGCTCTTCCAACTGAAGGTTACATGTGCCAGTCAAAGGAATTGGAATACGTTCCTTATTAAAAAAAAAATTAAAATTGCACACTATATTTGTGGTGTTTTCACTAATTCAAATGGTGTTTGGATAAGGCCTGAATAAAATGTAGAAACATTACAATGCAGAAAGAGAAATAATTGAAATTTTAGATGCATTTGCCTGCTATAAAGAGGGTGGCTAGTGTCTATTGCAAAGCCTTAAGTAATAACTTTGGGTACGGAATTTGGAAGTCTACAGTAGCATTGTTGTATAAATAAAAATAGCTGGAATACAGGAAGGATCATTGGATTAGAATGGGGATCAGTCCAACTTAAAAATGTCTGACAAATCTGTTACTAGAGGAAGGCTGTCCTGGACAGCTCAGCTCATTGAGAGGATGCTGGGCAAATGTGGAAGTGTAGGGGAAGAATTGTTCTGCATCTGACTTAGGAAGATTTGGCTTCAGTTCTGCCTTCAGTGTGATACTGAAGGTTTTAGTTTCCCTGATGCTTGTAGAAAAAGCAAAGCCTCTTGAACTGGGATGTTACAAATATTGCAGAAGTAAGGAAATAGAAAGCACGCTAAAAAGAATTCTTAAATAGTAAGGACCATATGATGTACCCTGAAGGCCAGTGGGGATTAAAGCAATGGTTTCATTAGCTTTGCAGTAAGAACAGTTCAGGGAGGACTGTAGAGTGGAAAAATAAATATACATGTGCGCTTAAACACTAGCCTAAAAAGAGGAACATATGGTAACCTCTGGGTGCCAGGTTTTCTTAATGAAGGTTGCAAAGCCTGTTACATTTGATATAAAGTCTGAATGAAGACATATAAATATTACACAGCTTCTTAGAACTGATGGTATCACACTCCAGTGTTGTTACTTTGAGTTCATTTGCTGCCAATAGGGCCATGTTTCAAAATACCATCAAAGGTTGAAAGTTTCCAAGACTGCATCTGTGGATGTAATTGTTAAGGAATCTTTAGAAGTACATATTAGGAATGAAAGGGCTTAACGGAAGGAATGGCCAACTTTTGAAAGCAGTTGACGCTGCTCGTGTTAGCTTGGAAAATAAAAAGTAATTCCTGCAAAGAAAGTGAATGTGGTTTGGTGACAGATATCAGGGCATCACCAGTAGGAAAAAAGGATTGAACAGAAAATCACTAAAAATAGAAGCACTGAAAGGGCAAACAGTAGAATTATTTTTTTTTTGCCAAATATGAATGCTATCATCTACCCAATAATAAAGAATAAGTGGCGAGTGATGTCGTCATGCTGTATTCTTGTCAAATGGTCAGCATTTGGGCTCCGTGGTTTTCAGAGGCAGATTTATTGCCTAAGATGAGGGGAAAGTTCTACAAAATCCAGTCCATAAAAAAATGTTTTTGTGTATGATCTCATCCATCATGACTTTTACTATACAGGAGAATGAGAAGTGATCATAGTAGAGATACTTGAAAGGTGAAATATGACCAAATGTTGCTTAAATATAATAGATAAAACATGAATTGCATTTCAGGAAATAAAAGTAGTTACCCTGGAAATACTTTAAATGTTTGCATGTGTAATGGTTCTCCAAGACCCAGCACACTAATGATGGGCCTTTGCGCTGAGCTGAAAAGGAAATCCATTCCCGTACACTGCCCCTATCCAAGTCCATTAAGAAATAATGGTTGTAAGATGAAAGTCTTGTTAGGGTTTCAGTGAAAATGTTTGGCACACCAGGATGAAAAGTCAACAATCTGCTTTTAACGAGAGACACTGGAAAAGCTTTGGTTAACATACCACTGAAAATATTAATTCTCCTTAATGGCAGGATGCAACACAGCTTTTTATAGTTTTTGATCCATGTCATAAATTTGGCCATGACAAAGGGATACTCCAGCTTTAGCTCACTGGCAGGAACATTAGCTGTTTCCCAACAGTGAAAGGTTAGTCCTTTGGATTCTCTGTAATGCACCAAAGGGCCAAATTCTTTGCGTGGAAATAAAGTGACATAGGCCAAAGAGTGAGAGGAAAATAGAAGCATAGTCAGTGTGTAAGCTGTAGCAGATTTAATTTAGCATATCTTTTTTTTTCCTTAGCCTTGCTAAGGGGTCTAAATGCAATATCAATAGGAACATTTACTTTAAGATGAAATGTAGAGGGATGGTAACAGCATAAATGTAGATGTTCCTGCCATTTTATGTTTGTTTCAGGTCGATACTCTAGGGAGAATGTCTAGCTCTGTGTGGTTTTTTTCTCTGTGTAATTGTATATTATCATGCAGTAAAGGGGGTAAGTATTTCTTTTATCAGTTCAGTGCAATGAAATTTGGAATCCCTTCCAAATCAGAATCTTCCCTCTGAAACAATGCTCCATTTGTCCAGCTTATAAACATAGAGTTGCCTCTTTAGTAAAGCCGATATAAAAACTTGATAATTTATTACTTCTATAGCAAAGATGCCTACTGCCTAATACCACCTTTGGGCCTGGTACGATACAATCTATTTCCTTTGCAATAAATAGAAATGAACAATAGAAATTGCACACCAGAAAAAGAAATCTTGTTCAGCCTGCCTGAAAATACAGCATTGTTCCATACACAGTGAATTTCAAATGCAAAACCC
Source organism: Eurystomus gularis (assembly GCA_013400335.1). Classification (NCBI taxonomy): domain Eukaryota; kingdom Metazoa; phylum Chordata; class Aves; order Coraciiformes; family Coraciidae; genus Eurystomus; species Eurystomus gularis. The sequence goes on from VZZY01017379.1 coordinate 70,593, forward strand.
TAAAAGTCTGGCAAACTATGATTGATTTATGCATAGACTAAATGTCACCTCTAATGGTTTTGTCTATAACAGAAATGAGTCCCCTTATGTAGAATATTGACTTAAAGTTCTCAAAACTCTTTACAGAAATATCCTATCCTGAGACCTATTTTGCAGATCAAGAAGCTTAGGCAATCAAACCAAGTTGTCTGGCAGATAAGTGACCAGAATTAAACTGGAGATTCCCTGGATCTTGTTTTTTCACCATAAGAATTCCATATCCTTCAATTACTTCTGATCAGTGAATTAAATTATCACCTTCATTGATACCAGTCTACCCTGCAGTCTGTTGAAACGCAAAGTACGTGCTTCAGAAACTAAAACTAGAGAGTGACTTTGTAGTAATCAGTGGATTCTGTCCACCACAGGTCTCCAGCAGGAGCATTATTTGAGATTCCTGTGACTGTAGCTGTCACTGGAAACCACAGAGACAATCCATGGAAAAGATTATACAACCCTAGAATTTGCAAATCTGTCGCTAACTGCCATGAAATCAAAGGGCATGAATATTAGTACCATTGACTTACCCATTATTTCATTTTTTCTAATTCTGACCTGGGGCTTGGAAGCACCATCTAAGTGAGACATTTGTGATGAGGCTGTCATCTCCATGCATTAAAACTGCTGGGAATAAAGCAAGCTATTGTTCCATGTTTGGTCCTGGAGTCCAATCTTGATTCTACCCACTGGTTTTTGAAAAAGGCTAATTAATCATACTATGCTGGGAGGCTTCTCTGTGATTCTATCCTTAGGATCAAAGTATCCCCTTATTTCTTAAAGGAACATTGGTTCTAAAAGATAAAAAAAAATGCCCTGTAATATTTGTAAATGTGATAAATAAGATCTTAGGTCACTGAAGTTATCTGTCACTAAGATACTTCCTCTCCATGCTCAAATTAAGACACAAAATAGTTTTGCATTTTCTGCTCAATTCATTTCCCCCGTCATTTTATTATGAACTAGCACAATTGAAAACTTGAGTGTGGACGACAAAACCCAAGATTTTTCTATTAAATGAAATAAAAAGGGAGCACTTTGGTACTGTTCTAATAACCTAATTTCTATGAACTATTGAGTTTTGTCTTTCTTTTTTTCCTTTCAAACCCTGCCTTTTGATGAAAATTTGATTTTATAGAACAACAGTTTTGGTTTGGACAGTATTCTTTAAAATTTTCTCTGTGTTTTTAAAAAACGGCATACAAAGGGGAGAGAAGGAAAGAGGGAGGAAAAATTTGAAAGACCAAGATGAAAGTGGAATCATTAAACTATTCAGTAACTAAGACATTTATTAATGGAAGTGTTATCCCGTGCTTTGAACAGAGTGGGGAGCTTAAACTTGGCCTGTCTTCTGACCTCCTTTCCTGGCTTCCAGTTGACATTTTCTGAGAGGTCTACGCTGCTGATACTAGTAAGACAGAGGGAGGTGTTCCAAGGAGTGAGAATATCATTAATAAAAGAGGTTGAAAGATGAGTAGGAGCCTAAGGAGATGCCTCTTGGCTTGTGCTGTTATTTATATGCATCTTTCCAGGTATCAGTGTTTCCAATCTTCCCTCTTCCTCTGACTCCTTGTGATTGCTGTCAAAAAGTTATAAATTATGAGTCCTTCTCACACATCAATTGTGACATATTTTTCCTTTGGCTTTTTAGACTATTAAAGAAAGAAAGGAAATTAGATGATAAAAAATCCCCACAAAATAACTTCAGTATTTCCAATGTGAAATCTGTCACATTTTGCCAAGTAATTCACTTCATGGGGTACAGTATTTGATTCTGCACAGAAATTACAAACCTATATGATGCCTAACAGTAGCCTGGAAAAAGGTTTCAATGGGCAGAAAAGGACGTAAAGCTCGTTTATTTTATTAGTTTATCATTACTGCCTCCTGTATGTTTTCTTTTTAACAAATCTCTTGGAACAAAGATATCTAGGAAAACACAAACATTTTTTGCTGCCTTTTGTTCTCTCAGAGTAGCAAAAGGCTCATTGGTCTGTATCCTTGGGCTGGAAAGAGAGGGATACTATTGAGATTTCAGGTAGTCTTTGAAGAATCAAAACAGGTCCTGGAAAACTGCAGCTCTCTAAGGGGGTTTGGAAATTGGCCTCAGTAGATGGGGCCTGGATGGAACTTCTCTTGGCAGCGTCAGCTCCCTGAGGCCAAATCTAAAGCTGAGATTTCACAAAGTGGCGACTTTTAATTTTATTTTTATTTTCATGTATTTTTAGTTTAAATAGCTGAATGGTCCCACTGGGGACTGCGATCGGCATGCATGCTTTGGATCTGCCTGGGCATTGTAAACTAGGACAGAGTTGGCCTAAGGACTGACAGGCCATCACTGGTTTCACAATCAAATAGTTTAGACCCTACTGTTTCAACTTCCTTTCAATAACTGTTGAATTATTGCCTCCTGTTCACGGATACAGACTGCCTGGCTCAGTTAATCTTTGCCATGTCCAGTCTCTCTTGCCCATAAGAAGCAAAGTGGGGTCCACAACCTGGCTGACATAGAGCTGAGAGATGAGTGCTCAGAAGCTTTTTGGTTAATTGTATGGAGATCCTGGCAAAATGTACTTTAGGGCAAGGATGTTGCATCACCCAACTGATGGAGGAAAGAAAGTAACTGGTTTTCGCAGCCAGAATCTGTTATTTTGGCTAGTACAAGAGGGACTTAGTATCCTGTTTCTTTTCTTGGCTCTCAATAAACATCTGGCAGGGATGCCTATGTTTTCAATCCTCCCACTAAATGTCTTATTTTCTTTACTTGGTTTGAACACAGTTGCATTGTAAAGTTTGCCTGATGACTTCTCTAATCAAGCAAGTCAGTCACTAATGACTGCTGCTCTGCAGCAGCTATGTACAGTGTTTTGTAAAATGGCAGAATCACCTCGGATTCAGCCCATGCTAAAAGCATCCATGGGGGATGCAACACTCATTTATGTGGACACATTCTGACCAATCCAGGGAGAAAATTTCATGGTTTAACTCAATGATGGCATTACTAATATGTATCTGGTATTGTGTGGGACCAAAGAGGTGTGTGGGAAAGTACAGGGAGTGTATTGGGCTAAGTCATTCTTTGGACTTGCACTGATAGTGGTGACTGCCCTAGATCTCACCCACCCACTTCTAGCACTTGCACAAAAAGTTTTGATTCTCAGCAGCAAAGCTGTGTGAAAGGGGAGCTGCACAAATAGCAAATGCCCTGAAATGATATAGAATTGACTGGATTTAAAATGCTGAAATGATCCTAGCAGGCCAGCCACACGCCATGTAAAGGTCATTGTCAGGGTGCCACAGAAAACTCCTGCTAGACCCTGTGTCAGGGCCCTGAGGGTCCTGCCAGACCAGCCTCCCCTGGGACTCCCCCTATGAACCTCATGTCAGCACCCTGGGGCTCTCTATCCCTACTCCAGTGATGCTGCAGCAAGGCCAGTCTCCAGCTCCCCACAGCCCTGCCCAGCCATGGGCCTCACTGGTCCAAGCCCACAGAGGGGCCTGCAGCCCGGCCCGTTCCGCAGGGAGGTGCCCAGTGTCTGGGGCGGGGACTGCCCTGCTGCTCCCCAGCTGCCCTGCTCCCAGCTGCGGCAGTGGGACAGGTCCTGGCTGCCAGGCTCAGCCCTGCCTGTCCCCAGGGAGCCCCTGGAGAAGCCCCTGCCCAGCCGTGTGTCCTGACGGTGGTCTTCATTCTGTGGTCAGAATGAAGGTGTAGGTGAGATGAACCAGGAAGGGACTAGAAAGATGGATTTATTTCTCTGCTGTCTTAACACTCAGTCCCCAGCTGTTCTCTGTCCCTGATGTGTAAGAGAATGGTGACAACTGGAAAAAAAAGGGGGAAATAAAAAAAGAAAGAAATTATGCTCTGTAAAGCAGAAATGAAATAATTCTTCCCATCTTTTATGTGAGGGACTGACATCTCGAAGCATGAAATGTGTCATATAACATGGAGGTACAATATCTACAGTTATACCTAGGGTGAGGGGATGTAGGAGATATTAAGTCCATTAGTTCAGACATCTGCAAGGACTGCGCTTTCATTTGGCCCAGTTTCCTCTCACTACGTCTTCATCTATGTCAACATACTTATCTGTGCAAGAAGGGGCCAAAGAAATTTTCCTTAAAGCTCAATAAGAACAAAAATTTTTTTAGAAAGGCAGCTTCACCTTAGAAACTCTGTGCCATAGTCCTTGACTTTCCATATGTTTAACCATCTTCACTGATAAGCTATTGTCATGTTTAAAGATTGAATTTTACTAAGTTAGTGTTGAGAATACAGGTCTTGTAAAGTCCTTGTCAAAAAGGTTGAAGAGCTTCTTATTATTTTGCAGAATTTCTCCCTCTGTGTGCCTGTAGTCTGCGCTCAAGCTTATGTCTGATAGCAGCTCTCCTTAAGCCTTAATTGAGAAGACTTGTTTTCCAGACCTGGTATCATTTCTGTGACCCTCCTTTGAACTCCAGGGTTTGATATCCTCCCCAAAGTGCAGTCACAAATATGGTCAAGTACTTGCCTTATAAGTGCAGTGTGTAACAGCAGCTGGATTACTCCCTCCTCATTGCTTAATATTCTCAGTTTTACACATCCAAAGAAGCTATTTTTTTGTCGTTGCATTGCACTGACATTAAGCTCTTGGGAATATATTTTGTGGTAAGAAAAATTTCTAACAATCTCAATAAGGCACAGACTTCATCCTTAGTATTTAGATGTTAGGCAAGTCTGCAGTTTTCCAGGTTTACAGTCCCATGTTCCACCTGGGGAATGTTAGAGCTTCTGTTACTACAGCCAATCTATTCAAAACGGATTGAAATGAGAAGTTCCAGAATAGCTATTCCAAAAATTCCAAAGGTGTGCTGTGCTCATAGGGGTACGTTATATTTCAATCATTGCCCCAGGGCTGAAAAGAAAGTGGGTTCTTTACAGGCAGGGCTTCCGCAAAATGATAACACATTGGGTGATGTAAACCAGAAAGGTAACTCAGTATGTTTGGAGTTACTTGCTTTTTTTTTTTTTCCTATATTAGTTAGTTAGTTGCTTTCTTTTCTCCCACCCCATGAAGAAAGCTAGAAAAATAATATCAAGACTTGACAGGGCTAGTCTGGCTGATCTGCCTGGTCAACCACTATCATGCTTAGAAAGGGAGAAAGCAGAAACAGGAATTGATTCCAGCTTTGCCAAAACTCTGTGTTATGAGCCTGAGGAAACAGTTGATTGTATGTCTTACATCCTGTGTGTAAAAGGCAGCTGATAAATTGTTTGTTAAATACCTAGAGAACCACTGACAGAACACACAAAGAATTTTTCTTTACACAATTTAGCTACAGCATAACGGTATTTGTTTATTTTCAAAATATCCTTCCAATTTGTTGCAGAAAGGAATATAATTGTAATCTGGACCTCAAGCAAGACCTAAGCCACACCTGCAATTTTTTGTACTTCTTTTACTGCAAGACGCTCTTATCACACCTGTTTTGCCTTTGTTTTGCCATGGTTTTTTTATTCCCCTATGTATAGTATGGTAAATGTGGTGGGACTGAAAAGCACATTTTCAATTGGTGTGCTGCGGTACGTAAGCATGGAATAATTCTATATATTCACGTAGAACTGGGTGGGTCTGCAGCATAAGGACTCTAAATGTCCAGGGATGAATAAAAATTCTCAGGATGACTGCATATTCACTACATTGTTTATTGCTCAGCTATAAGATTGCACACGTCTCTACTGATATTTCAGTATTTTGAATCAGTCCTTGCAGCTGTTGTCGAATTTTCTTCAAAGCGTTAGGTGAATCAGTTCCCTTTACTTAAATATCTTGCTACTTCACAAGACAAACTATGCTGTATATAACATACATTTTGCACAATTTACTGCAGTTAGAGTTCCCAGATCTTCCAATATGGGGCAGCAGTTGCCAAACCCTGGCAGAGGAGAGTCACTTATTTCCATCTGTGAAAATACAGTCCTCTTTCTCTGTGTTGGCAGAGAGAAGTTACTAAAACAAGCCACTGGGAATGTGGAGGAGATGGAGTTTATTTTTTTTTACTATTTTTTTTTAATTTGCTGGCAGAGAAGAAGTAATGTGGCCCAGGAATGTTTCCATCTCTTATATCCTTTATTATGGTGAAACCTACATGTTAATCTTTCATGTGATGTAGTTTCTGGTCAGAACTGTGATTCATCCTTTAATTACTGGAGGTGTTTTTAACTCCTCTGAGTTGTTTTTCTAGCTAATTCAGTGTTCAATGCCACATTTGAATTTCTTCCCAGTAGAAACTGATGCTTCACTCACTAGATGCCACTACAACTTCTGGAATGTATCATTGCTCTCTTTCTGGAACTTTGTTCCACCCTTGGATTGTATTTATCCTGTACTTGGAGGTATAACAGATATATGTGAGACTTGTTTCTGAAAATATTTTTGTTCTTCAGTATAGCAGTTTAGCAGCATTTGCTCATACTTACTGACAAAGAAAACCTAGCAAAACAAACAAAATTCATAATGATTTTGGCTGAATCTTTCCTGGTTTTGACTAGATTCTCTCACTAAGCAAATAAACTGTTAGCTCCAAATTTCTCCTGCTTCCTCCCATCCTCTGACATTCTTTTCACATACGCCCTTGTTGTCTTTGATTTGTACTTTCTCTGCTTTTTTTTTTTCTATGCTCCTTTCCGTGTTCCTACCTAGCTGAAGTCTTAACTACCCAGTCCTTGCAAAAGCATGGGACTGAAATGATGTGTGCCCCCGATGCTGCGTTCTGCTCTGTTCTGGGATATCTTGCCTACTTTGATTTCAGTAAAGAGACTCTGTTATGCTTAATATTTATACATTGCCTATCAAAAAGAAAACATTAATAACCATCATAGTCCTGACTGAGTGCCTGCTTTTGAACAAAGCATTGTTTTATCGTTTTTTCTTTTATTGAGTCTGCAAAACACATTGCCACATTTTCCACAGGCTCATCTTCTGCACCTATCAAACTGCAGCTGTTATACAATCAGTGTCCATTTGGTCAGCCAACAGTAGAAATGTTTTCACTGAGACCTACACTGAACTCGGCATAATAGCAAACAGGTGGTCAAATTAGAAGAAAAACAAGTTTTTAAAAAATCTGTGAGTGAAGCAAGCAAATATTCAGGTTCTTAAATGTTGATCAAGGAGTGATTAAAAGTTAGCTTATATGGACATGTGCTTTGGGAATAGAGCTGCTGAAATGGTCCATGTCTTGTGGGAAGGGCTCAGTCACTGATGGGACATGAGGGGAAAACTCAGCAGATAATTCAGGTCAATAATTGGTCATCTTCTGCTTTCGGTATACTAATGGAAATGATGTGAATTTCTGTAGATGTATGTAAATGTATTTAGTTGATAAAATCCAACCTGCAGTGTACTGTCTGCATTTGGAAACTCATATTGCATAATAATAATGCTTCCTGTTGACTTGCAGAAGAATAGCATGGTTTTACTTCTGACTGGATGAGCCTTGTTGCTAAATCAGAATATAACCATGAGCGGTCTTGCTTTTATTTGACAGTTTTAAATGCACATTTCATCTGATTGAGCCAGTTTTAAGCTTTCTTTTATCTGAGTGCTGAGTGTGACTGAAATAATAATTAGAAAGGAAAACAAATATTGCCCAAAATAAATATCGTTATCATAAATATAATCTAAATATCACAGAGAAGCACATTGCAGAAACACATTTATGCCTGTAGCATATCCAAGATCAAACATAAAATCACTAACAACTGAAAAGAAAATGCTAACATACTAATAATTTCTAGTGGTAGTAAACATTAAAAATATATCACTATAACAGTAGAAATAATCATCAGAGATGATAATTCTGGCATACAAATAAAATTACTCAATAATTTTATTAATTTTTACAAAATGAAAAAGACTGTATCATCCCAAGCAGAGAATCTGAAGAAACCCTCATTTACTTAGGTATGGCACCATATTAAGAAGCTGCCATAAAATCGAACATTCACAAAGCTTCATTGATGTTTGTTTACACAAGAAACATCATGAAAAGTGCTTAAACCCAGTGCTTTGGCTGCAGCAAATGAATCTTCCCTCCAGTAAAGCTGCAAAACTTACTATTTACTAAGAGCAGTGATAAATTCTATGAAATGCAGTTAACTACTTAAATGTTAACATTAGAAGTGTTTAACAAAGGGAGAGGAACCAGGAAGCTCAGTTAAAGTTGCAGATCTGTTCTGAAATCTCAGCATTGTTCCTTTTATTTTTCTCAGCAGCATGGGTTCAGGATGGAGTTGTTAGGTTTAAGTTAGAATTTCCTGGCTTTTTTTTTTTTTTTGGTTTGTGTTAAACTTCAGTATTTTTAAACATACTTTCACAAGGGATTTCACTGGTCAATTCTTCTCCCATTTTCCTTTTTCCCCAAGGTTGTTTTATATGTAATTATTTTACAGACGGCATACAACAATTTGAAAGAAGCTCTTTCCAGGCTATCAGTTCCAAACCAGAATAACCAAATAACCAAATTTAACTAGTGTTTTCTGTATTGCTGTTGCGATGCTTTTTCTGTGTTCAAATAGTATTCCCTTCTGGGAGGCAAAAAAAAAAAAAAGGAGCACTTATTTTAGTGCTTTCCAGGAGATCCAGCTCCAGGCTGACTTCTGCAGATAAGAAATGATATCTGGCTTCCTCTCTCTTCTGCTATCTGCACGCTACTGCTGGATCATGGTATTCCTCACCTTCAGTCACAGCATACAGCTGCTGCTTCTCTTTCCTCTTAGATCCACTAATATGAATGGGACTAGCTGAAAAGATGCAAACAAACCATATGACCACAGAAGAAATTTTGTGTCCTTTTCAAAATTCAGAACAAATTCCTCCTCAGGGTGAATAAGAGAAGTCAACACCAAAATGTTAAAGTAGAAATGTTGAACCTGAGTCAATTTTTTCCCCCCTCTTTTGTAGGAAGATAACGAATTTGATTTATTTTTTCTTTATTAATTTGATTTTGGTTTGATTCCCTTATTTATTTATTGTTTCCCCAACTCACCAGGACGCACTGTAATGATAAGCTGGAGTTCCCACACTTTCTTAGTGCCAGCCCAGACCATCCTCCTGTGATATTTTTGGGGTCTTTTGTTGTTGCTGAGCTGCCTTGGAGCAGTCTTGCAGTAGTTTATGAAATGAAATGCTAAATGCTAATTTTCACTCTAATTCAGAATTGATGTCAAAATAACGGGATTGGGCTTTTCTACATACTCTCACTGCAATAAGAATACACTGTTCTTATACACGTATTTCACAGGCCCTACCTTAAATTACATGCATTAAATTCCTTGCATCAAGTGTTTCGCTCTCATCCTGGTGAAATGCTCCTTAGCGCTCCCTGGTGTTGTGAAGACGCTTGTCTTTCAGACATTTCTTTCCAGGAAGGACATTTCTCTCCGTTTCTGATTCTGGTTCCAACAGCTGTTCAGTTTGTTCTTATCAGCTTTTCAGCCAGCTCTCCTAAACTTTAAGAAGGAGGGACTTACTAACAGAGAGAAACCAGCTGTAGCTTTTGGGAAAATAATGAATATTTTTGAGACTATTGATAAAATAGTAGAATTTAAAGTGACTCCGTTCCTGTGCTGTGGGATATTAAGTCTTTTGCACTGCACGTTCAGAGATACTGTGGGAAAATTAATTATTTTCAGTGGTGAATTAGTGATAAACTCTCTGCTTCAGTCAACTGGTACAGGTATGTAGCCACTTCCTAGAAGAGGTTTTGAAAAAGCTAATCATAGGATGGATTGGATTGGAAGGGACCTTAAAGATCATCCAGTTCCAACTCCCCTGCCATGGGCAGGGACACCTCCCACTAGATCAGGTCTCCCAAAGCCCCATCCAACCTGGCTTTGAACACAGTGCAGTGATGGAGCATCCACAACCTCCCAGGGCAACCTGTATCAGTGACTCACCACCCTCAGAGTGAAGAACTTCTTCCTCATTTCTAATCTAAATCTCCCCTCTTCCAGTTTAAAGCCATTGCCCCTCATCCTATTACTACAAGCCCTCTTGAAAAGTCCCTCCCCAGCTTTCTTGTAGGCCTCTTCAGACACTGGAAGGCTGCAATGAGTTCTCCCTGGAGTCTTCTCTTCTCCAGGCAGAACAAGCCCAAGACTCTCAGCCTGTCCTCATAGGAGAGGTGTTCCAAATTTCTGATCATCCTTGTGGCCCTCCTCTGGACCCACTCCAACAGGTCTATGTCCCTCTTGTCCTGGGGGCTCCAGAACTGGATGCAGTACTCCAGATGGGGTCTCAAGAGAGCAGAGCAGAGCGGGAGGTTAATTTTATTCTCATAAACAATAGCAAAAATTTAAAAAGGACCTATTTTTAAATGCTTCTTGACTTATAAGGTGTTCTATTATTCCTATTTTACTAGTATATGAACGATGTAGTCTAAAGCTATGCATTATTTTTTATATTATATTTTTCTCAAGAGAAATTTAATGGTATATATTTTTTAAAATTAGAAGCAAGATCACCGTTTTAGGTTTCAGCAGCGGTTTTCACTTGAGAAGCATAATTGTATTCTGTGGTTACAGTTTCTTGATAAAAGAACCTCTACATATTCCTTTTTGGAGTTGATTCGTGGCATTTTCTTGCCTTCTATACTCTGGCGTGTGTGCACACCGTGGGGATCTGTGCTTTACAAATAGAGATTACCCATCAGATGCATATATAAGATTATCTCCAATTCTTGTTAAAGGGAGCTAAGTATGCAGATCATTTGGATGTTTTCAAATATTTCAGCCAAAGTGGGTATGTGGTCTAACTTTATTACTGTGGGAAAGCCACAGGCAGCATTTTCAGTTGTGTAAACTGATCCCGTAACTTCAGCTTTCCTGATTTATGTTAACTGATGATCTGACCCAGTGTTTAAAGGATATTAAATAAATCAGACATACAATAAAAGTAACTGCTGATTGACTGTTTTTTACAGAACTCAAAACCAGAGAGTGGGCATTTAAGTCTTTTGTAGTCATTCAGTATTTTAAATGATGGTTGAACGCAATAGAGCCATTCTAATCTATGCCGGGTAAGCATCTAACTCAGTAGTTCTGAGAGCTGTTAAGATCATTTGCCTGTTTCTGTTTACTGTTGTATAATACAAGAGCAGTGGGACAGTTGGCAAATTTGAATGGCAACAAGATTACTATAGATAAAATGAAATACTTTCAGAACACATAATTAACTACTGGGGAGTATCCTGCAAGGCAAGGAGATTAGTATTACAAAATCACATTGTCCAGGATAAAAATATAAAACCATCCTGAATTCTTCTGTTTCACTTCCTGAGCTGACCGCAAGTTTCTGTGTGCTAGGTACGTGCTTTCTGTTAGGCAATGCTGCTTTGTTTTCATTATGGATGAGCACAATGGTGGTTGGAGGAAGAAGATTCTATTTTTCTTTGAATCATTTGACACTTTTCCCTGTCAGAGGAAATGATCCTGGCTCAGAGGACTCATCAGTCTGACCAGAATTAGCAATTTCCAAACTATTAGGTCAATGAAGGGATTTGCTACATATCAATTCCTCAGCCTTTTAGGCAGTTTAAAAAGAACTCTATTCTGGCATCTTTCCAAATTTTATATTGTGCCTGGAATTTCAGCCTCCAGCCTTTCACTCCAGTTCACTGGAGTTTACCCAGTGATCATTTGATGTTGATGTTTTGCTTTGACACGGTGCTAACATGATGTGCTGAGGATGGAGAAAATATCAAAGAGCACAAAAAACTCTTTTGCTGTTTAAAAATATTTGAAACCAAATCTAAACTTTGCTGATAGCTGAATCCTTTCTTTTTGTGATTTTTGGATCAGATAGGCTTTTTATCCAAACTATTTATCCTAATCAGCAGTTGGAGGAGAGGAATGTTAAATAAACTATTTTATTCTGATTCTTTCTCTGGATGTTTACCAGGCTGTTGACAAAGGCCAGAGAATGTTTAATGACTTGGTGGGGAGACTTGAAACAGAAGTGGGGATCACACTGGATGCTCCTTATTTGCTTTCCTTCACAGTGCAACAAAAGGGAAATGATGACAGACCACCTCTTGATACCCAGTTTGATTAAGAAAATTTATCATGTTCCTTGTCATGAGTTCAAGTCTCCCACATTGAATAACATAAACATTCTCAAACAAAGCCAGAAATAGGCAGATAAGACTCAGATGTTGCTACCAGAGAATCGTACTCAGTCTAGAAACGTGAACATGACCTCAAAATAACTCTCATGTAGAACTGGGGAGGATTTAGAAGTACTTGAAAGCCTTCTCCCTATGCCATCCACTCAGGTGCCCCAGTTTGGTGAAAGGAAAAGTGATCTCCTCCATTTCTTAAGTCCTTACATTCCTTGAGCTGACAGTAATCAGACACATAATGGGGAACTCATTATTTCCTGGAACTTTGAATTTGTTTTCATTCTGTCAGTTCACATATAGAAAACTATCCCCCAAATTAGAACAGCGTTCTGGCAGTCACATTAGCGAATGTTACAAAGGAGATAAAAGTGGCATAGAGCAAAAATATATTTCAAGACTGTGTCATCAGATTTATCTCACCAAAGCAAGAAGATTATTTTTTGACATGAAGAGCTACATATAAACAAAAAATGTACACATTTGTTATTTAAAGAATTTGCTCTGTTTGTGGTTTTGTACCCTTCTGAGCTTGCACTCCAAGACATAACCAAAAAAACATTTCTTTAGTGGCTTACTCACGGAAATCCTGCATTTAAGTAGTGTATTCTGAATACACTTACAATGAGCAATAGACAGGCTTAAGAAACAAAGCTCAGAACTTGTACTTTCATATGGAATATTGAATGCCATGTTTGTATGAATATTTTAAGGAAGGAATTGAGAGGAAATCTGAGATCACAGACAGTGCTTTATTTGTGCCATCCAAACTTGGGTTGCTGTAGGAATATTCAAAATGAAGATATCCTCTGTCCTAAATAATGACAATCACCACAAGTGTGACACATCCAGTAAGTGGAATCCTTCCACCTGAAGCCAAGACTTTTTAGAGCTTCAATACAGCTAAACTGTGCTTTGCATTTTGGACAATCAGGAAACAGAGAAAGGATTAAATTCAGTAAACAATGTGCAGAGGCAAATAGTTTTTCCAGCCCTAGAATCAAGGCTTAGTGCCTTAGCCCTTCATCTCTGGAGACCTGATTCTCATTCCAGGGTAGGTAATAAATAACATGCTTGTTTGGTCAAGTGGTTATCTTCCGTTTGCCAGCTTTCAGGATTCTTATTGTATATTGTAGACTGGCTTTTCACAGGTTGATTATCTGCAGTTTAGAGTAAACTCCTAGCACAATTCTCAGCACACAATAGTCTTTATAGGTGAGTGGTAGAAAAATAACCTTTATTTTTATGCAATACATATGGTAGGCATGTGGCAGAAAACAGAAAATGACAGGCGATTTAAAACACCATCGGAGAAAAATCAAAGGGATAAAGTCAAATGAAGCAGATGGGCTTGTGATGTTAGTGAGAGTTGATATGAATCTTTAGATAGAAACTACATAACAATCTTGCTTACTAGATCTCCTCTAGGTTAGATGTAGGACTTTTAAAATAAAAGGTATGTCTGGTGCCTGAAAATTTCAGATGTGGTAAGAAAAAAAGTCAGGCAATGCTTGTTTAGATAAAAAAGCTCTGAAGGATAGATCATAGCTTAAATCTAGGGAATATGATTTGCCCAGTATAAAACAACTGAATTTATGCAAAAGTATGTAAGAGTATTTGAAAAGGTATTTCCACAAGTCATATTGGCTTGTTTTGTTTGAAACTTTTAAATCTGTAACTATTCAGAACTTTGACCTAGGGGTGAAAGGGCAAACAATAAATATAGTTAAATGGTAAGCATTTCTGGTCTATGGATATTTCACCTTGAGATGCTCTTGTTTGATTACCTTTGTATGTGTATACTTTCAGACCTGGTTGTTTTATCCCATTTCTTAAATCGGTATCTGAGCACCCTCAATATGACACTGAGCATTTTTTCAGACCTCATTCCCACAGGGAAAATTATGTTTAGATTTGTTTTGGTAGGGCTTCTTTTGATTTATTATTTTATTTTATTTTTTTTTTTAATAGATACAATTATGGTTTTATAAGTCCATCTAAAAGAAATGTGCTTTGACCTTGGAACAAAAGCCAGTGATATTTCTGAAGTTTGTTACTTGGTGGGTAGGCCTATTTCACAGTTTTGAAAGGTCTGTGAGAAAATCTTGTCTCTTGCCTAGACAAACACTTCAATTACTGTAGAGAGCTGCACTGTTCCAGAGGAAGACAGTTATTAAATAGAGTCTTCAGCTCAGACTTGAAGCAGTTGTGTAAATGCCCTGAGACATGGCCATTGGAAGAGAAGGCCTGAGACTGATGTAATGATCTGTGATTACAAGTTTCTTCATGATGACTTCATATTGTCTGCTTACAACTTGCCTTAAGCTGATGCTCCAACCAAGACAGCATTTTCACTGTGTGTTTAGATTGAAGATTGTTGGTAAAAGATGGGGATGTAACACGCTGGAGTTGGACTGGACAGGTGCCATGAAAAGCCTAGTGAGGACACCAGAGAGATTACTTACAGAGCTTTTCACTATTGGCCCTTCTAGTTTACACTGTAATCTCCCAGTATGACCTAGCTGGAATCAGAAATACCCATATCAGTGAATTTCTTCATCAGTCTTTAGTTATTCATACAGGTGTATAAAATTTTACTCTCATTTGAACAGTATTTTCTTCTTTGAGACACTGTTTTGATTATTGAGAAAATTAATGAATTTTTGCCTTTCTTCTCAGTATATTTTAATTGTTCATATTCTACTCTTTTAAATCTAGGCTATTTAGGCTTTTATCATGTTACAAAACATCGATGATACAGGCTATACTGGAAAATCTCATTCCTGAAGAAGTAGATTGTTTTCTGGTAACAGATATTTCATGAGTAAGAATTGACTTCTCATTTCTCACTTTTTCCCCCAGTAGGAAAGAAACTAAATGTTTGGAGTCTGCATTCTTATTTCTCCTTTGATATTTGTTGTCAGCTCTTGCTATTTTGAACTATAATATAGGGAAAGGAGTATGGTATCATGATGAATTCCATTGGAAGAGTATCCATCTCACTTACTGGACATCATAGGAAGAGAGGGCCTATTTGGTATTATAAATCGTGTGGGTCCAAGGAATGGATTAAGTTGGAGTTTGTGTTTTTGCAGGAAGTGGAAACATAGAGGTGTAACAGAAATTGAATTAACTTCCTGGTTGTCAAAGCAAATTTGCATTGGATTAGAGATAGATTTGAGGTCCTTATGTATTAGCTCTTGTGACAAGAAGAATTTAGTAAGGTTGCCTTTAAATAAAAATCAGATAAACTTTGGAAAAACAAGATCAGTGAACTGTTGATCAGATTATAATACCACAGTAATTAGGCCAGAACCTGTGGACAATCATGCAATTACTACCCATATCAGCCAGGTCCAAACTGATCAATGTGGTTAGATAAAGAACATACAGATTTTTAGAGATTGCATGAAAAATTTTGAAACAACATATGTGGACTGGGAATCTGTATATTCCACCTCAGGATCAGGAGAACCTTCTTTACCATGAGGGTGACAGAGCACTGGAACAGGCTGCCCAGGGAGGTTGTGGAGTCTCCCTCTCTGGAGAGTCTGGAGACCTGCCTGGACACGTTCCTGTGTAACCTGCTCTAGATGAACCTGCTTTGGCAGGAGGGTTGGACTAGATGATCTCCAGAGGCCTCTTCCAACCCCTACCATTCTGTGATTCTATGATTCTGTGATCTGCATTGGAAATACAATGCAAGAGGAATAGAAAACCAACAGGAAACTAAATTGTAGAAGACTTTTGCAGTCCTACTGTCCAATGCACTGTGCCTACAGCAGTAAACAACACTGTGAACTTTTTCACTAGGTAGCAGTGCTGAATAAGAGAGAAATTACTTGTGCTGAGTAATGCATTTAAGGTTATTTCATGTAGTTATTTCAGTGGAAGCATGAATATTTCTGACACGATAGTGTTCTGATGACAATGTGAATAAGTGTACACTCCCAGATTCTGTTGACATGCACTTTAAAGACATCAGGCAAACATTTAAATCCAAGATAGAAGTGTGTATGGGAACAATTTTCAATTGTATAACTCCATGCAGATTTGGTAGTAATGTTCCTTATTATCCATCTATGCATAAAGCTATAAGATCTGATAAGCAACGGCAACATCAACATGGCACGGCACAACCAATTACATTTGGAACTTAAGAAAAGTGTGTTAATGCTGCCATTTTCTCTTAAGTTTTGGGAGCGATTAATGAATCTATGAAACAAAAAAATAGAGTCAAGTAAAGTGATTTTGATTGGTAATAGGGAGCCTACATCAATCACTGAAATCTTATATGGTGGTAATCATCAGAAAACTTTGGGGACTGGGAAGGCTGCTAGGACTTGCAATATAATTGTTACACTCCCACCAAAGCCAATGGGATATAAATAACTGTCCTTTGTACCTGGGAATGTCTTTTGCACTACTGTTTGCTTATAGGGTTTTCTTATTATTTATAACTGGGGACAGTAGGTTTAAAGGGCATTACAGTGATATTGGCAAAGACTATAAAACTTATCAGATGTTCACTGCTTAGAAACACAATACACTCCCTCTCTCCTTCTTTGATCTTATAACTAGCAAAAAAAAGGGGGGGAAATGACACTTAGAACCTTTTGTTTAAGGCTTTTAATTTAGCTTTATAACATACTCAGATTGCATACTGCTGTATCTATTTAGTAGATCAAGAAACTGTGGGACAGGGAGGTTAAATGAGTTATCCCAGTCGCAACAGAGACTTAGTGACAGAACTGGAAATAGAAGCCAAATGTCTTATTTCTCATAGCTTTGGTCCAAATAATCAGATTCAAGATTAAAAATCAGAAAAAACTCAGGAGGTTGGCTGCTGAGGAAACTGGTAAGTTGAGTTCAGAGATTCTTATGCTTACAAGTAAATTTATTTTTAATTCAGGTGCCAAGATAATAAATGAGATATAAATTATAATGCAATTCATATTTTTGCATGATTATTTTTATTGGAAAGTGCAGAAATCAAATCAATCTTTTCAGGGAAGCATGCTAGTTTCAATGACTTTTTTCTCAGAAGAGGCTTTGCAGGTTCAAGATGGAATTTCTAGTTACAGAAACCCAAACCAGAAACACTGGATGTGATGATGGCTAAATGGTTGGGGTGCTTACTCTCATTTTAGGGAAAAAAGGCTTATTCTGTGTTGCAGCAATTCAGGATGGTGATTTGAGCCTGGTTCTTTTGCATCATCTAGAGACACTCATTATTCCGGTGATATCCTCTTGGTGTTTACTCTGAAAATACTCTAGAAGTTGCCTGTTTCATCCAAACAGTACACAGGAATATCTTCAGAATTTTCTTTTTTTTTTTT
>VZZY01017379.1:88144-145753 GCA_013400335.1 Eurystomus gularis
TTTTTTTTGCTATGAAAATACCATTTCTCACCCAGCTTCTAATATAGATCTTCCAATAGTCTGTTAGTAACATGTTCAATGTTCAAAGCCAGCAGCAATCCAAATCATCATTATACAGCCTGTACAAAACATCTGAGCCATCAAGACCAGGTGTTTACAACACAAAAATCATTACAGTAAATGCAACACATTTCTATTAGTTTCTGACAGTTTTACTAAAGCAGCCAAAGCCTGAATGGACTCAGAGCCAGAATATCCTGCTTGACTGTAGAAATTATTTTTTCTGTTCAGACCAGAAATACGTTGCAGCAAAAGGCAAGGGCTAAGCACGGTTGTGATGCAGAGAGGGGAAGGAGTGGAGCTCTGCAAACCATATGACTGTATGTGACCCAGAGTTTGTGGTGTGCTCAGTGATGCTAACTGGAGGGGGAAAGGAAAGAGAGAGCACTATAGCCCTCCTGAGTTTCCATTGCAGTCTTCCCCTAGGAAGAAGCCTGTTTTGTATGTTTAACAAGGACTTCCAGCCTTCATTACTGCTGATTATGTTTATTTTTAAAAAATTAAATTATTCTAAAGAAATAAACTAATTTGTTACCCCATCCATGAGTTCAACTTTGTAGCTAACATATTGGGATGCTTGGACTGGAGCCAACTCTGTATTTTACTTTCTGATTTTTCAAGCATTATGTCATGATGAAACCAGAGAAAGTGTGTAATAGATCCATCCCCTTGTTATCTGTGATCTTACTAGTTCCACAGCTTGCAAATCCCCCAAATTAGGTTCACATATCAGCACTTCAGTAGTCTTCAGCAACATCAGCCTGACACAACATAACAAGCTTTCTGATACTGAAATGAATGGTTGCCCTCTTAGCAGCAGTGGTATAAACTCCATTTCACTTTCTTTAATGGCTGAGTAACTTTTGTTCAAGTATTACGGGAATTTATTTCAAACCTTCCCCCAGTTTTTTTTGGGTTTTTTTTTGGTATGCTTGTGAATTAAAGTTTGTCAGTGAATGGTCTCTTTCTCTGCAGAAAGCTTGAGCCAGCTGAAGTCTGATATCAAGTGCAGAAGTCCTACTGATTTGTATATAAAAGAACATTGCAAATTTACCTCTTCAAAAGCTAGAAAATTATCATTATGTTTTTATAGACAACACCAACTTTGTCTCCTTGTGCATGAGAACTGCCGTTAGTATGTTTAATGGCATAGCTGTAGATGGCCCTTCTAGGAGGCACACTGAGCACAGGATGAACAATCCTCTTCCTGCAGCCCTTTGCCTCATTTACCGGACACCTTCTAAGCTGTGCAGTGAGCGAGGCGAGGGACCGACAGACAATGGGCTCATTCACTGCAGAACACTGATTCATTTCTGCATCACCTTTCACTCTGCGCAGGGAATGAAATGGGGGGGGGAGGTGTCTGTGGAAAAAATAGTGTGCGGTTTGTGTAATTAAAGATTGTATCATAATGTACAAGCACAAGAGGACTGTAGTACAGTTGAAAAGACATGCTTGATTTGCAGATTTATTAACTGTTGCATGCGTGACATTCAAACTACTAGAATAGGTGTTTTCGTGTAGTTTTTTGATTTTGTTGTACATACGTACAACAAAATTGCTCTTCTTTATGTTCATATAGAATTGACAATAATTTTAACATATGAAATGGTTAAATTTGAACAGGATTTTCCCTGTCAGTAAAAATGGCTTTATCAAAACAGAAATTTTCATGGAAAAGAATCCTTTCTTTTTTTTTCCTTTTCTGAAGATTTCACAGGAGATGGAAATATTTCGGGTCTGTCAGTTTTTAATTTCTGCCTCAGCATAGGCTTAGCAATGCCATATAGAAATTGTAGCTTTGGATCTTTCATGCTTTTCTTCCCAATAGAAAAGATGCTGTGCATCTGGACTATGTTTTCCATACTGCATGTCAGTCAGTCTCTGGGGATCCAGGCTAGCAGAGAGAATAGATCCTTTTATTTCAGTTTGGATTTGACAGATCAGATAAAATACGTTGATTCAGGGATACTGAAATAATTCAACTAAAAAGCTGAAAAAGAATAAAGAGAAATTTTTAACTTTTGTCTCAGTTAATTATAAAAAATAAGTATCAGAATATCAGACTTTCCCCTGGGGTGGAAAGTTCATTTTTGATCAGTTACCCCACTTACAGATTAGGCAAAGCAGATGGTTATATTGCAAATCCTGATTAAGACATACCATCTTATTTTTATAATTTTTAAAAAATGATTTATATTCTATTTCAGGCTCTGTGTGTGGTCTGGACAGGGCCTCAGTAGAGGAGAGACATCAAGACTTGTGCCAAGCTGTGCAATGTTATGGTGGTCTGATGATATGGGTTGCTGCTATTTTCTATTTTAATAACAACTGTTTTCTTTTAACATTATAAAGCTGGCACTTGCTAGTGTTTTTAATTGAACTAGCCAGGAAGTGTGAATGATAGGTGGAGCTGGCACAAAGGACAACCCAGAATTAATAAATAATATTAATAAAAGGACTGGAGTTTATTTTGCCTACAGAAAATCCCATCTCTGTGACTAGCCAGTAGACTTAGCATTTGTACGTATGTGTCTCCATCACCACCACAAGCCTTAATACTTTGTATAGTCTGTTTCCCTTTAAATGCTCCTTCAGGCTTGAGTTCACATGTCTTTCCTTAGCTCATACAGTTTTTGTAGCAGAGCCAACAGCCTGACAGCACTTTTGAAAAAGAATGAATGGGGTTAAAGTACCCAAGTACTGATATGCTGTTTTTATGGCTGTTCTCCGTAGTTTCGACTGCTGAGCAGTCAGCTATTGGTAATTCGCAGAGAGCAAATGATTGAAATTCAGATTGTAGTTTTCTTGTGAACTGCATCACAGTTTTCTTAGTCTAGCAGTGAAATGCTTCCTTTAGAAGGGTCCCTCCTCATAATGTCACTGTCAGGAAGGTTACTCCAGTCTGTGTTATTCCAGTCCTACCCACTCTAGATAGATTAATTTACAGAGGTCGCACTTGTTTCAAACATGTATGTATCTCGCCTGGGCTGTGGTGTGCCTACTGGCACAGCAGCTGCAGCTCCCTCAGTCAACACATGTGCAAAGAGACTTGGGAACCTCGTCCAGGACAGGCTGGTGGGCTCTCATTATCCAGCCATCTGGACCCCAGATTATTGCAGATATGACATGTGCAGCAAAGGCTGCCACACAAATACGTGTTATGAATTCAGCTCATTTTATTTTGAGTTATAGAGTTTTGAATTCACTCTGTTCCTTCATCTACAATAAACAGACACATGTGTATGTGTACACACACAACACTGCCTTTACATGCTGTACCTACCTGCTCACCCGCTCACGCCCTGATTAGTGTCACTGAACTTGCTCCTACGGAAGTCCATCCTTGAGCTCCCATGTGCTTCAGCTCTGTGAGGTTATTATTTCCACTCTTATCTTACACTGGCCCTTCTGTCTCGCTGACTGGCTACAGTGACATTTATAAGGTTCCAGGAAGATGATTTCTCTACCTCTTTGTTAAATGAGTGCTGTGACTATGTGTGGGGGGAGAAACCTGGCAGTTCAAGAATGGGAAGCAATTATACATCATACACCCTGTAGCTTTTATATTTATATTTTATATGAACAATTACTGTGAAATGAGAAGCCAAGCCTTTGAACAAAGAAATATATAACAAGCTGGGACAACTGTGGTGAGGCAAATGTTCATGTGGAACAAATATTTCTATAAACTGATTCAAGAGCACAGGAGAATTTTAAGGGACTCATTTGCAGGACATAAATGCTGACCTTATGTAGTCTCTATGTATAGGAACCTTCCTCAAAGTTATACTATAAAGTACAGACTAGAGTTGGAGGAATTAGTTTATATAGAGACTCCCGAAGCCTTGCTTTATCTTAAACTCTGAAACACTGAGATAAGGGAGCGTTTGGGGATAGCCACACTGTCTGGCTTTGGGCACTCAGCCGAAGCACCCAGCCTGGAAGAATAGCCTTTCCGAACTCCTTGTGCGTACTCAATGGAGGACACCAAACGGTCTCCTCTAGAGACCGTTTCTGAAAAACTGTCTGACAGCTGCCAGCCCCTCTCTACTCACTGTGGAAATATCAGAGAGGAAGACAGAATCCTAAGTCAGTAGGTCAAGGTATGTGGTGTAAAATGCCTCTATGATCCCACACTGTCTTCTCTCAGTTCCATTTTTTTTTTCTTCCACATGTTTAAATTATATAAAGATGTAGCAAAGTGCTTTTTTTTTCAGCTTGGAAAGCACAAGGCATATATGGCATTGCATGTGTTTTGGATGAGACCCCTCTAGCACGATACCTGCTGTACAATTGTCTGAAACTGTGAAGGAATGGATGATTGAAGCTGTGCAGAACACAGTGCAACTACCTTTGCATGTCTAGACCACCATCTGAAAACAATCTGTTACTCTGAGGAGGCTGAATATATTTAATTATATTAATTATTTACAAGTTCATACATCACGAGACTCTTTGTATCCTAAAATGGTTACTGGATTTGTTACTGGATCTCCATTAAGTGGCTCCTTGCTTTTTCTCTAAAATAAAGACCTTTTAGTTTCTTGCAACAATAATTCCGCCCTGCCACCCCCCAGCAGGCATTTTCCTCACTTCTAGCTCCTATTCTTTCTTAACCTGTCTCTCATACTTCCTTTTGACTTTAGCACAGTGCTTTCTCAGTTAACCATGCTTCCTCAGTATCTCTTTGCCTCCCTTTTCCATTTAGGCTAACCATAAATACGTACAAATTGCCATTCCTGCCGTTTCTCTCTATACCCATTGCTTCTGGTATCATGTTATATTAAGGTCAGATGCTCTTTGAGCTGGTATTGTCTCTTCGCTTGTTAGGTACCTGGCATGTTTTCTCACGCTAGAAAAATATAAAGGTCAGTTTGCAGAAATTCCTTTCAAACATTACTGAGTATCCTGTCTGGTAGGAGAGATGAATCTCTTTCTCTACATTTAGATAGCTATCCAAATCCCTTTTGTCTCAGCCCTCTTGTGCATTGTTCTGGGAGTTTTCTTCCTGTGGACAGCTCAGCAGACTCATGTGGACCATCTCCAGGTCAGTCCCTAGGTCTTGCTGCTTTACAGCTCCTAGTTGAGAAAGATTATGAAAAAAAGGGTCATTGTTGTCTCTGTTCCCTCTTGTTCAATTTGGAGGATGTTCTGGCACGCAGTAAGCTTCAGTGAGTCCCGGTGATCTGGCACTGGGTCTGGGCTTTTCTTAGTTCCTGACTTAGGCTTATAGGCCAGGAAAATGTTGTAATGTAGTTTCTTCTCTCCAGTTAGTCCTTGGAGATTCCTCCTCTTCAGATTCAACTGCAGACCTTCATATATTATTTTCTCTGCTGTTTTTTAGCTCAGCAGATTTCTTGTAACTTCCTGCCTAACGGGTCCATCTCCTCCTCTTCACTCCTTATATGAACACAAGGTCATGGTGAGGTTGTTTACTTATAAGTCTGCTTCCAGAAACCCATGTCCTTTCAGTTTGTAACCTTTTAAACCCTTGCAGGACTTTAAACATTTTCAGCTCAGTTGATTCTTTTCTTCCGAGTTTTCAGTTTATGTGATTAATCTTTATTTTTCAGTTCGTGTACTTGAGTGCTACAAGATTCTTATGCAAACACAAAAGACAAGAAATAAATATGTTGTACAAAAGGCAACTGGATAGGAATGAGAAAGGGCAACTTCAGTTTTAGCCTAACAAAGAAAGGAAAGAGAAAGGGAGATGTGATCAAGACAGGAAGGCTCCAAAGAGCAGAAATGAGGCACCTGTTCTTCAGGTGTTTCACAGTTGGGATTGATGGGTCCCAAAGAACAGTGTGGTAAGATTGTCACATGGAAGTTTGACATTCAAGCTCTTTTCCCACATCTGTACCTTTGTGGTCACAGTTGACAGTGGATATAAAACTATACTCACAAATCAGAGTTTGAACTTAAAATTATCTTTTTCTCTCTTCTGTGTTCAAGAAGGTCTGGACACAGTGTGAAATACAGACAGTGATAGTAATTTAGAAAATTCTGGGCATTGTTACATCAATGAGAAAATGTTCCCTGATTTTAAGAGTATTATCTAAAAGCTTTATCAGTGGTTGAAGAGCTGAAAGGTAACACAAGAAGAGACTGTCAAAATTACAAATATTTACCTTTGGACATGTAAAAACTAAGCACATGTGGATGGCTGACCCCTCTGGTACTGAGAGAGAGGAACCAGAACATAGCAACTTAGTCTATAAAGTTATGTTTCTAGATCAAAGGTAGCTAACAGCTGCTGGAAAGGGAATAGGATAAGGAAAAATGCAGACCTCTGGAATGATATGAATCAAAGCAATAAAAAAAATTTCTTGAGAGGAATCCTGAAGCAGCTGACACTGGAAAACCTGGGAAGTATACAGTTTATGTGAATTCAAAATGTAATTACTTTTCAAGGTAATACAGATAGGCAACCAACCTCCCTGCCATGGGCAGGGACACCTCCCACTAGACCAGGTTGCTCTAAGCCCTGTCCATACTGGCCTTGAATACACTTCCAGGGATGGGGCATGTACAACTTCTCTGGGCAATCTGTGTCAGTGTCTCACCACCCTCACAGTAAATAATTTCTTCTTAATATTGAATCTAAATCTACAATCTTTCAGTTTGAAACTGTTACCCCTCATCATATCACTGCACTCCCTCATAAAGCGTCCCTCCCCATCTTTACTGTAGCATCCCTTTAAGTACTGGAAGGCTGCTATAAGGTCTCCCCAGAGCCTTCTGTTCTCTAGGCTAAACAACCTCAACTTGCTCAGCTTGTCTTCATAGGAGAGGTGCTCCAGCCCCCTGATCATCTTCATGGATCTCCTCTGGACCAGCTCAGGCACGTCAATGGTGAGGGCCCCAGAGCTGAACACAAGACTTTGCACTTGGCCTTGTTGAACTTCATGAGATTCGTCTGGATGGCATCCCTTCCCTCCAGCACGTCGACCACATCATACAGCTTGGTGTCATCGAAAACATGTTAAGGGTGCACTTGATCCCACTGTCCATGTCACTGACAAAGATGTTAAACAGCACTGATCCCAATACTGACCAGTAAATGAGGGATTCATCTTCCCTCTTAAACAGATTAAATACTGGAGAGACAGGATAATGACTAATACAATCTATTTAGATTTTGGTGGATCATGTATAAAAAGAGGTTTGGAACTACCTTTATTTTTTCCTACTTGAAGGGAATTGGATTTGCTAAATTCTTCTGTCTCACTTGTCCAGAATTAGGTGGAGAATTTAATTTTGAGCAACAAGAAAAATAAACTCACTATCACTACCCTTTCAGTCTGATAAAGCTTTGGAGAATGGGCCTGTAGCCTGATAATTATGTTGTTTTCAAAGCTGAAGCCTCTTTTAATGGAAATATGTATCAAATAGTTTCCTACTCACTGAAAATGCCTTTCATTATTAAAAACTTTAAAGTGTTTCAGGAAATATTTTGAACATTATAGTTCCACCCTCCTACTGACAAACCCATAATAGAAAAAATAAAAAATTTCCAGCTAAGCATCAACAATTGCCACTGCTCATAGAACCAAACACACTCTTTTAGTAATGTCTTGTGGCGCTGCCATGGCTTCATAAAGCAGGTCTTCACTGGAACGGTTCTTCCTTTCTTTTCAGATATATACTGATATATTCAGATATATATGCAGAGAAAGCTCTTTTTCTTAGTTGTATTCTTTTCATGAACAGCATAGTACGACCTGTGCTGTAACTTCTCCCAGCCGGAGAATGTACAGTGTAGACTGCTCAGAAATATAACGATGTGTTTGCAGTGTGTGTGCATAGCACTCTTCCTCCACTTTATTAAATCAAGTCATAATATTTAATCTCTTTGCACACTTTGGATTGTGCAAAAAGAACAGAGACTGTTTTGTACATTGTCAGCACCTGACTTTATAGACCAGACTGAATTCTGGAAATTCAAGCCAGATCTCCAGAGTGTGGTACTGATTCTCCAAACCACAGTTCTCCCATGTGGTGCAATGTAAGGAAAAAGGGGATTTTGAGGGATAACAGTGGTAATTCTTAAGAGAAGTCTGGCATGTGCTGTTCCAGGTAAAATTTTAATAATGGGAGGGTTTTGCCAATAGGGATGATGCTTACTGTTGGAAGATAACCTTGCTTCTTAAGGAAAGCCTTCAGAAGATAGGGAGGGAGTGACTACGAAGAATTTTTTCACCTTTTCTTTGATGACTGTGGCCAGCAGGTGGGATTTCTGAAGCTAGAGTGAGAAGTGTTTTGGGGAATTATATGGTGGAGAGGAAAAGCCTGAATGATTTGTCATTTGCGGGCTTTCTAAAGTTCTAGGATTGATGTGCCTACTAATAAGAAACTGAGAACCACCTACTAATAAGAAAGTAACCAGAAATATGGATGAGTCTATCAGCAGTGATTTTTAACATAACATATATAGTCAGTTCATATGTCATTTCCTTTTTAATTGATTTATGAGGACTTCATCAGACTACTCTTGGTTCCCATGAAGTATAACAAGTATGAAATGAACATTAATGGATTGAGTTACTTTGCACCCAAACTTATGAACCACTTTATGTTTCTTGAATTTTCAAAGTGACATTATTTGACACAGAACTACTCTGAAAACTGCTTTTCTAATAGCAGGTAGGAGTAACTGAGACATGTGTACTATAATCACTTCCTTGTAGATGTGAACTAGAAAAGTCTTACAACAAAATTGGTACCAAAGAGATGACTTTAAGCATACTGGCTACACACAAAATCAGTTGAAATAAATGGGGTTCATCTCTTCCAGAGTCTTATACATAGATCTTTGCACAGGATTCTTCTTCCAGGAATTCTTACACAATACAAATTCCCTAATGCTTAAAAAAAAATAAATCAAATTGTGGCCTAAATTACGGTTAAAAATATAGAACAGGACTTTCAGTTCCCATGTTTCCAGCTCCTACTTTAATCAACGTGAGTTTGAGAATATTCAGGGCTTTCCAGCATCAGCTACGTTACACAGCATTCATTCTTGTTTCCCACAGGACTCTGAATAAATACTAATTAAAATTAAGCTAAAATGTTCAGCTTTTAAAATATGTATATCTTTTTTTTCAAATGTACTTTTCTTCTGGGTAACAAATGTGAATACAGACTTATTTCCTGCCTAACTTACTTTCCCATGCCTACATGTTTTCTTCTGTTTTGTCCTTTTCTGTATGAAGGAAAGAAATAGTTTTGTAGAAAGCTGAACCCACAAAATCCACTGGGTATTGTTCTATGCTAGAGATTGCTAAGCATAGTATGCTAACAATGGGCCAAATACTATACTAATTTCTCTGGGTTAACTTTTGGAATCTGGGAATTTTGCTCATTGAAGGAGGATAGCAGAGTCTTATCATACAGCAGAACACGCAGAATGCTTTCCGGAGCTTATTTGTCTATCCTGCTACATGAGGTTTCTCTATACCACTGGTCTTTCACCTGGCAAGGTAATGTAGTAAGACCTGATGTCTTAAAACTATGCAAAAATGCTAATTCATTAGGCCTTTCTGTTGGTACCTAAATAGCTGCCCAAAGTCTGGAATACGAGAAAGGAACTTTTCTGATTATGCTCCATTTTGGCTTACCCTTAAATCTTTAAACTGATTGCTAACATGTCTCAAACGCACACTTCAGACTTTCTATTCTTTGTTGTGTAACATGTATTAATTGCAATTAAACATTCCAATGCAGTGAGTTGAGAGTCAAACATGGAAATACAAGGGGAGGGTAAAGTTCAGGGCTAGTAAGAGTATTTACATGACAGTAGTGCCTACAGACCTGGTTAGCTCAGGGACTTAGGTCCTTAGTGAAGGGAAAAGATTGAACTAGATGACAGAGAAGAAAGAATGGTGTAATATTATAGTGTATGGTAGGGGTTAGGTCTGTTTTTAAGAATGGGCTCAAACTTCTGGCTGAAATTGTAAACTCACCTTTGTGTAAAGCTAGCGAGTGCCCGCTACATGGCTGTGGAAATGGAGGTAATAGGGAGCATGAAAGCACTTAACAAGTTTCTCACAGAACACTTTTGTGTATCTCAGCATAACTTTTCCTTGAAGCCCAGGCCAGAGTTCTCACTTCGCAATTTCTTGGAAAGTACTGCATGGAGTCAGATAGGGGTTATGGCATTTATAACCCTAAATGTCATTATTAGTAACAGTTTCCAGTTGCTGACAAAGGCAAAGCACCACACAGTTGCTCCATAAACAAATATTTATGTATAAGACATGGAAAGTGTAAACAGCTTTTACAGTGTTTCTTAAATAATTTCTCAATGTGATCAAGAAGTTAACCTACAAGTGTTTCTTCCTGAGCAGACTACTACAATCTGTTGTTATTACCATATACACTCACAGAATTAAAAGTTTGTCTTCTAGCATTGACTTATAATGGAAAGAATCAGTACTGCATTTGGATTTCAGTGCTTTAACAAATGTATATGAGGACATTCTTTCCCATGTAATCTCCATTTCAGAAATTATTTCAGTCTGTGTGGCCTGGAATACAGAGGTGCAACTCGGATTTTTTTTTAAAGCTGGCAGAAAGATTTTCAGTGCTTCTCAGGCAAATGCTTCTCTTGTCAGCAAACAAAGGTTTGGCAGAACCTTGTAACTAGATGTATTCAGCCCTTTTTCATGACTTGCTTGCATCAGCTTGTGTGTGGGCAAAGAAAAAATCAAGTATTGCCAAACCTGAGCACTCAAACATTATGAATTGGGCTCCAGACATTCAGCAAACTGCTTTAAAATTCATAAACTTTTAGAAAAAAACTGTATTGAAGGGAAGGGTCTTTCCATCTGCTCTGTGATGGTTGAGCATTTTGCCTCATAATTTATAACTTTTCTCTGCGGCCAATACAAACTTAAATTTATTTTAAAGGGGAAAATTGCACTTAAATTCATGTGTCTTTGCAAGACTCCAGAAGTTGGGCTTTTAGGAACACCACCAAATAGCATCAGATTTGCAGTAAATTTGTAGTAACTGCTGACATTAAAAGTGTGTAATCTGCAGCAAAAGCAGTACAGGCTTTGGGATGAGAGCTGCCAGCAATATCATCCTTCCTCTATCATTCAGTTTATCCTCTAGCCAAAACTTGTGAGCTTCCAGTAATACCTGTGTGTATGACTAGAACTGGGCAGAAACCAGCAATCCCGTTTCACAGAGTATTTGGATATTTCTAAATTTAGTTTCATTCATGCAAAACTAAATTTAGACGTTCTCTTTGAAATAACGTGCTTGTCTTCAGGCAGCTTTACTTGAAGTCCATACTCAGAGGGACCACTTCAGAAAATGGCATTGGCCTCATGGTGTCTCCCAAACACTCCAAAGAGTTTTGAGTAGTCAAAAAAAGCTTCACTGCACTGTAGTTTGCAAAGAACACAGTCTTTTGTAAAAATTGAAACTTTTAGAAATGGATCAGGCTTGTTTGGTTGCATTTGCGGGCAGCAGATAAGAGAAAAAAATATTTGTGGTCCAGGTTGGAAAAAAGAAAGATAGGTCCTACTCAGGATTTTTTATTGTTCTATGGATGAAAAACTATTCTTTATATCAGAGCAAGAATTTGAACCTCTGATGTCCTACGCTTTTGTAACAACCACCATGTGAGAGACAGTTGAATTCCTCCAGCAGAAATCTGCCACACACATACAAATTTGAGAAGCTTTGTTTTCATTCCAGTATGGAAAAGACTTTCATGTTTGGTTAAGAAAGAAAAAAAAAAACAAAGAAGAAGAAGAAAAAAATAAAGTTGTTCTGGAGTCAGTAGTAGTCTGGAAGCCTTAGGAAGCTCGTACTTGTACAGAACTCTGCCTGCCCTGTACCCTATAGGACTGGGAGTGTGGGATTGATCCTCCAGCTACCCCCTCTGGTTCCTGATTTATTTGTGGGTGCTTCTGCTGGGCTGGATGCAAACAGTTGAAGAGGAGACCAGGGCCTGCTCCAGAACCTACCTAGTATCTGGCACAATATTGACTTGTATCTCTATAATTATACTGATCTCTCTCAATCTCTCTTTCTCTGCATATATACTTAAACGTACTTATGCATGTAAACTTTAGGAATTTAATTTTGACAAATCCTAACTGAATTTTTGTGACTTATTCTCTTACTCTGACCAGTCTCCTGCCTAACTTAGTTCTGAACCTCTGGAGTCTAACAAGTGCTAAACAGCCTGCTTGCACTGTTAACTTATTCAGGAAAGACCCCAAAATATGTATGTGTAATTAATCTACACTGTTCTAGCTGAAGCCTTCACTTCTGCTATCTGCATGTAGGCAGTCATATAGCTCAAACAAAACATGTTTCTTCCCTCCCCTTTTAGAAATAACAAAATGTTGACATTTGACACATAAGTTGTACAAGTAGCAAGGAAGCTGGATGTGCGTGTTTTTTAAAAGCACTAGTTTTGCTTTTCCCTCTCTTTGGGAACCTCCCTGAAAATTTGACTTAGTTCCAATTTCTTCAACAATTGGCCAAGACATAATTCCCAAATTTCCCTTTCCATCTCTCCCCACTGAACAATATCCTACTTCCCCTGACATGTCTGCTAACTTTTCTGGGAATCTTTATACAGACTACAATAAACTCAATATTTTCAAGATGAAAATCCATGGCAGCTTTCTTCTGCCAGCCTCTGACCATCAGGTCTTTTCTTTTTTCCATTCAAAGCCAATGTTAATGTCAACCTTCTCTTCCTCTGTCTGCAGCTGAGTTGTTATTTACATGCATCCCACACATCCAGACCCTTGTGTATTTTTTCCCTGTGCTCAGTCTTCAGTCTGCATCCCTTTCCCTTTGTCCTCCATTGCCAAGATTCTGCTTCATACTGTGCTTATCTCATGTCCTAACCACATTTCTTTTCCAGTTTATTGCTCCAGACTATGCCATGAAATCATAAAACTCCTGAGAAATCCTTCCTGTACTTTTTTCTGACCACTCAGGAGGAGTAGAAATCAGATGAAGATGTGAAATTTAAGATCTTCTTTCCCGTATTCCACATTTCTCTCACTCAATTGTCTTCCTCTTTGCCATATCCCAAAGCCTCTTCTAAGCAGTGTGACAAAGGTTACTCTCCTAGTTATTTCATTCCCATTTCAAAGTAGTCTACTTCACAAAATCTCCAATGATACTGCTGTAAAGGATTAGTGATTTTTCTGCTTATCTTGTAGAGTTGTCCCTGTTTAACCACAGCTTCTTATTACGGAGGTAAGATTTTTATTGTATTTTGGCACAGCCAGTGATGTGCATAGAGAGGACTATTTACATAGAACTCAAATGTTTAGCTCTTAATTATCAGACTGCGTCCATCATTCATCCAGAGACTCTCTGTAGCAAAGTCTCTTACCGATAGGAAACAGTCATTATCCCTTCTTTCTTTATGGATGCTCCAAAATGAATAAGTGATTTAACTGTACTGAATACACATTTTAAAACTGGAATGGCATTGTGCTTTAGCTGTTACACCATCTGGTAAAATGACATATGAGTCTATGTCATTTCATCTGCCCAAAGCAATAATGGTTTGTGCCTGTCAACTCCTATGCTTCGTGGCATTAATTTCTAGCAGAACTTCTGGAATCTGCTTTCTGAGATTAGCAGTGCCCTCTTGCCTGATTTTAAACAAAAATAATTGGAAAGGCACATGTACCAGCTTCGAGTTTATAAGAGTTCATTATCTGAAATCCCCTGAGCTCCTCCAATTAGAAAACAACTTTTTGACTTAATATCCTTCAATTGTTAAAAACTTGCGTCACTGAGAGATCACAGTGAAACGTAAAGGTCCCAGCGCATTGGCACTTGATTGTGAGGGGATGTGATTGTTCCACATTTAGACTGGAAAGGGTTAGGAACTCCGCTTCCCAATGTGCTTAATGAATGAAAGGAAAATTGGACCCTTGAGCCAGAGGCAATGACCTAACTGAGTGAAAAATGTTTGCAGGTTAACAAGGGCAACTGTTCCTTGCTATAATTCCCACTGGAGGTGAATGACAAAAAAGGCCAATAAACCTCAGACTTTGGATTATTTATTAACCTGTTTTCTTCCTAAAAGAAAAGACCTTACTGTAGATCTTGGAAGACAGAACTGAAAAGAAGTGTCCTTTTACAAAGGAAAAATTAATGACCATGTGCACTGCTTAAAAAGAGTGAGTTTTAATGCTTAGTATCATTGTACTCTCTATGATCAGTCAGGTTTTTAAAAAGGGAGCCTCACTGGGACTGAAACGCAAGGAGAGTAAAAATAAAATTGTGATTAAATGACACTAATTTAAGCCATATTAGAACAAAATGTAACTGGAAATGACATATAAACATTTTTGACACTGAAGCAGAGAAATATGTTTTATGCCTTGTCTTTAGAAGCACTGCTGCCTAACATGCTGACACGGCAAATCTGTAGCTTCCCTACAAGTACTCAGAAACTAGGGTGTGGTGGGATAACCAAGTGTCCTCATGCAGACTGGAGCCTCTCTAGTTGGAAGTCAAGCAATTCACTTCTCATCCCAGAGGGCAGACTTGGTTTCCAACCTAAACCGCTTGTCATGAAGTAATGGAAAGATTCCTGTTGTCTTCACTGAGATCAGGTCTGGAGCCTAACACAGAGGCGATGGAAAAAAATTGCAGGGTAAATGCAGAACAATGCAGGAAAAGCCTTAAGACTAGTAATAACCAGTAAAGCAGCTGTCAAACTACCTTTGCAAAAAAATCTAAGTGATGCCTTTTCAGGAAACAATGTAGACTAGTCAGGAGAGAATTGAGGGGTATGATCCAAAGTTGAACTGTTTCAGTGGGCTTTGTGTTGTATTAGTCCCTAACAGAATATACAAATAACGTATTGCTTCCTGTATTTGAAGTGCCAAAAATGAGACAGTTGCAAGAATTCTGCAAACCATATGTCCGAATCAGTCTGGGATGAAGCAAAAAGAAGGGATATGCATTTACATAATGCAACTCTCTCTGCAATATAGCTAACGATATCCATAATGCACAGATGTATTTTCAGTAACAGGAGCTGCATTTGACTTTGCTGTTAAAACAACCCTGTGTGTTTCAAAATGCTCTTTTCTTACTCTGTTGTGTACCTGCAGATGAAAAGGTGAATATTGTATTTATTGCTTTTCACTCTGAATCACAGAACAGCCTTCCTGCTCACGAAGGCTAAAGACCTGCACAGGTCTTTAGCTGTGTGTTTGCAAGTCTCATTGACTTCAAAAAGGCTAGACAATTTACATTTTATTATTAATTCTTAGCTAAAGAAAATATCTGAGAGAAGCAGAGCTTTGCTTTCTATCCCAATGACTTTTAAATAATGCAGATCATGGTACCTTTGTAAGAAGACGTAACTTCAGCTGGAGTTCTTATCTGATTTCTTAACTGCTTATCTGCTCCCCGTGTGAATACAGAGACAAATTTTTTAAAGATGGATTTTGTTTCTATAAATTAAGATTAGTTTAAGATAAAAGGTATTCTAACACTGTCAGTGCTTTATTTATTTATTTTAAATATTATCTACCCTATACTATTACCCTTGATTCTTAACTTGAACTTGCATTGTGCGCAGTGCCTGTGTCAGTCAAACAATATCTCAAGTGACATCTTCTAGCAAGGAGCACATGGACTTTTGCTTGCTTGGGACTCTGTATGTACTTTTCTGCCCCCTTACCTAAACCAGTAAACACCTGAATTCTTAATAGCCTTTTAAGAATTAAAAAAGGCTACTCAAGATTTATGATAGAGTGCAGGATTTGAAACAAGACAATACAAATAATTTAAAACAGTTTTGTAAATAACTGGGCATGTAACAGGAGACGCAAATATCTGTGGCAGTAATAAGGAAAAGTGAATGAGTTAGACTTGGACAAAAATTCATGTATGAGAGCTCAAATTTAAATGTGTCTGTGAGGATAAGATTCAGACACACAAAGCAGATCTTGCAAAGTGTCGGATACATTGAGAGGGTATCTGTGGCTGAGCTGGGCTCAGCTTTATTTTTCTTGCCGTGGAGAAGGGAAGGCAATAGGCATTAACAATCTTGAAAAGCTATTGCAGATCCTGAGTACGGTGTAACTGTAGCATAAAAATTGTTGTTGTCTATATTGCAGTCAGCAGAACTGGTGCTGTGTACGGCAGGCAAGTAAGAATTGTGCTTTCACAACTGAGTGCAACACCTGAGCTAAACCGAGAACCTTCAATAGTGTAACAAGATCTGCTTTCAGGATGCAGGGACCAGCTTGAGGTATAAAGAATCATAGACTCATTTAGGTTGGAAAAGACCTTTAAAATCAAGTCCAACTGTTAACCTAACACTGCCAAGTCTACCACTAAACCATGTCCCTAAGTGACACATCTACACATCTTTTAACTACCTCCAGGGATGGTGACTCAACCACTTCCCTGGGCAGCCTGTTCCAGTGCTTGACAACCCTTTCAGTGAATAAAGTTTTCCTAATATCGAAACTAAATGTCCCCTGGCTCAACTTGAGGCCATTTTCTCTTGTCCTGTCACTTGTTACTCAGGAAAAGAGACTGACCTTCACTCACCTCACTAGTCTTCTTTCAGGTAGCTGTCAAGAGTGATAAGGTCTACCTTGAGTCTCCTTTTCTCCAGACTAAACCACCTCAGTTTCCTCAGTCACTCCTGATAAGACTTGTTCTCTAGATCAGCTTTGTTGCTCTTCTTTGGGCACACTACAGCATCTCCACATCTCTCTCATACTGTGGCACCTAAAATTGAACACAATATTTGAGGTGCAGCCTCACCAATGCTGAGTACAGGGAGACAATCACTTCCCTCGTCCTGCTGGCCAAACTATTTCTGATACAACCCAGGATGCTGTTGGCTTTCTTCTCCACTTGGGCACACTGCTGGCTTATATTCACCTGTCTGTCAACCAACATCCCCAGGTCCTTTTCTGTTGGGCAGCTTTCCAGACACTCTTTCACAAGCATGGGGTTGTTGTGACCCAAGTACAGGACCCAGCACTTGGCCTGTTGAATCTCACACAGTTGCCCTCAGTCCATCAATACAGCCTGTCCAGATCCCTCTGTAAAGCCTCCTTACCCTCAAGCAGATCTGCACTCCTGCCCAACTTGGTGTGGTTTGCAAACGTATTGAATGTGTATGCGATCTCCTCTTCCAGATCGTTTATTAAGATACTAAACAGAACGGTTCCCAGTACTGAGTCCTGGAGAACAACACTTGTAACCAGCCACCAACTGGATTTAACTCTCTTCACCACCACTCTTCAGGCCTAGCCATCCAGTTTTTTACCCAGTGGAAAGTACACCTGTCCAAGCCAAGAGCAGCCAGATTCTCCAGGAGAATTCTTCAGGAAAAGGTGTCAAAGGCTTTACTAAAGCCCAGGTTAGCAACATCCACAGCCTTTCCCTCATCCACTAAGCAGGTCATCTTGTCACAGAAGGAGATCAGGTTAGTCAAGCAGGATCTGCTTTTCACAAACCCATGGTAACTGGTCAGCTGCTCTCAAGAGGGCATGCCTGAGACTAGCTGCCCAGGAGCAGCTGGCAGTGCTGCTCGTGGAGATTCCTAGCTCTTAGGTCCAATCTTCCATGTCATCCCTAGCACCACTGTGAACTTGTAGGTGTTACAGCTGTTTCTCACCACTTGAGGCCTGGTTCAACCGTAAGGAAGTCTTCTCACCATTAAATTGTAGATACTACAGAACTTTTCTCCTATCCTCTCTTTATGCAGAGCTAGTGCTCTTAGCTTGGGTGCCTGAAGTCTTTATCCTGTGTCTTTATTTAGACAAACCAGATATATTAACTGATTTTAAGAGGGAAGTGAAAACTTGCCCATTGTTGATGGACATTGGCTGCAAAGTTTTGTCTCCTTGTCTATTGCATATTCTAGGGAAATCTGAAAGTCTGCATAGTGGATTTTTAAAATTAAAAATAGAAGGGAAAAGAAATCAGAATCATTAAAATGAGGAAATAACAAAGAAAAAAAAGAAGCTGATGAGTAATATTTAGGTTGGTAGAAAAATAATTCTTTGGGAAGGTTGCCAAATTAGTAACTATAAAAGGGTAGCAAGAAAAGCTTTTAGTACCATGAAAAATTCATGAGTGAGTAGGAGGTCAGAACTACAGTGACTTGTAATTCAGCTCAGTTTGTTATTAAACCTAGATATGAGCTTCTGAACTTGATTT
The DNA here is from genome assembly GCA_013400335.1 of Eurystomus gularis. NCBI lineage: Eukaryota > Metazoa > Chordata > Aves > Coraciiformes > Coraciidae > Eurystomus > Eurystomus gularis. The sequence continues at coordinate 106,403 of VZZY01017379.1, forward strand.
GCTACTACTTTTTGGTTTAGGATATTGAATCATTAAGTATATCGGTTTCCTTCTGAGTTATATGGGATATTGGTGACTCAGCTGTACTGTTCAGAAATTTGAAAAGCTTTCTGCTTTCAGCTATAATTCATATTTCTTTATACCTCTACATTTCTGTTAGTAGTTTAGGTTCTGCTATATATATTGTGTCAGGGTTCAAAAATACCATTTTGTTCTTTAGAGTCCTTTAAACATGGATAGACATTTTTCTCTTAAGTTCTAAACAGGATAAAACTAAATTACTGTAAAAAGTTAGGTTACTTAATAAAATAAAGATTTTGGACACAAATTTTTTGTTTAATTTCTGCATAAACCCTCTTTTATTCTTTAACTCAATTTTTTTAGTCAACAGTGCTACCACTTGACTACCACTTTTCAATGTCCTGTGAGAGAAAAAAATTGGGCGTATACTGGAGTTTCAAAACATAATCCATGTGTAGTAAATATAAGGTTTTTTATTTTTTCCAACAAAAACGAAATCTTATTTTCTTTACTAGATACTTTTCCCAGGCAAATAGTGTGTAAACTGAATAGACCATGAAAGTTCACTGACACCGAATTCTATAAAGGTGTTAAATGATCCTAAAAGCCTACTTATAAACCAGTTGTTTCATACAATATTTGTAAACCTCACAAATGTTACTGTACATTCTTGCATTCATATCATCATTGGCTATGCTCTTGTCTCATAAATTAAATAAGGTTGGGTCTTGTCAGTTCTTGGATAGGAGGCCTCCAGGGAAAACCCAGATGGTGCAGGCACTGATAGTGATTCAGTGGGAAGACCACCTACTGTGTTAGTACTCATTTTTCTTCTGGATTGAGAGCATTGTGTTTGGAAGGATGTCGCTGTTTTTTCTGAGGTTAGAAATTTTAAGTGACCAAAACAAAGTGTTTCAAAGCATTATCATAATAATCCTGCCACATCTTCCATAAAAGTACAGAAGTGGTTCAAATATTGCAGCTGAAATCAGAAAGCTATTAGAATTAATTGAAAATGTCTTTCCCCCTTTTTTTTCCATTCTGTATCTATCCATCCCCTCTGTGAAATATTCAATGATAACTAACAACTTAAAGAAATTTTTACCTTCATGAGCGTTTCCTGTCAGCTTGTGAAACACTCAAAACTCAAGAAGCACAACTGCAAAAGAAGCTGGGAATTCCCTCGGCTGGGAATTCGTAATTTGGTCCTGATCTTCTTGTTTCCTTCTGTGGCACAGAAGAAATAAAATGTTAAAATGTAATCCTTTTTGCATTATTTCACTGACAAATGTCATCACATCTTGTGTCTCCATTTTCCCCCATGGGCTAAAATACCTCATAACACCATACCTCTTTGGCAGAGCAGGGAATGGTGCAGGCATTAAATGGTGCTGCTGGAAAACCCCGGGCCAGGTGCCCTGCGGCAAGTGAAAAACTATTTACTGTGTGTTGTCTCATTAGTCTGTATATTCTCCTTATTGCCTCCCAAATTACTATTACAATGTGGCATGGAAATTCTTGTTTAGAGGAGTTTGGTGGGTTTTTTCCTGTTTCCCCCAATATTCTTTATAAAAAATTATTCACTGAACACAAACATTTGTCATGAAAGAGAGTTTTAAACCCCAAAATTGGATGAAAAGCAATTTCAGTAGAAACAAAGTATAATTGCTCCTAATGCCATTCTGCCCACATAAAACTTCTCAAGTTCAGGGCAGAAAATAAAGATAGGTTTGCAGAGAGTGTTTGTTGACTATTGTCATTTGCCCTTGACGAGGCCATGGTTGAAGGAACAGCAGATATCCGTGTGGGCAAATACAGACTTCCTCACAGCTAAAATCTGAGCATGTGAATTTTGTATGCAGATTGATGAGATTATAAATTTCTAAGGTTTAGAACCTTGAGTTTCAGCATGGAAAGAGATTTTCAAAACCTAGAAGCTTTCACAGGTTTAGACAAAATAGTTTTGACATTGGCAATTGGCTGATGTATTCAAATCTATAAATAATGGATTTTTTTCACAGGGGTTGTGAAAAACAGGTTTGCCTTTTGCTCATGGAGCGCAATGGCTGTCGGCGTTCTGTGTCAGAGTGTACAGCGGCGTAAAACTTTACATACTGTTGCAAATATTCGGTCTGTAGTGGGTTCATTGAACCTGATCTTAATTCCTCATAAACACAAAATTGTTCTCAAGTCAAATAGTATTTTAAGGGAAAATAACGTGGAAATTACATGTTCTGAAGACACCAGCAAGAAATCATGTCCAAGTATGTAATAAATGTAGACTCTAATAATGTGAAATTCTCTACTCATCCCAGGATTCCTCATTAATTAGGGAAGATGGACAAGGAGGGAAAGGAGAATAATTAATGCATTTTGCTCATAGTTTCTAGAAGTTAGAGGTAGATGTTATGAAAATGTATTTTTATCTTTATGCAAGTGTTATCAAAACATTGCTCATTGGAACTTGATCTGTAGGGTGGTATCATCTTTAGGTTCCAAGAATTCATGTTGTTCTAAACTAACTCGGGTTCCTGGAAAGTAAAATAGGAAATCTTATTTATTTTGCTAATGTTTCAGTTTTAGTAACTATCATGACAGGGATGTTAAGGATATTCTTAGTCAAAACACTATTAACAACATGAAACTTGAACAAATTAAACTCTGTATTTTCACTAGAAGCCCTCTGAAAATGTATCAGTGTAAATACTGAGCTAGATTTGACACTAGGGCTTCTTTTGGTGGAGACAACAGAGTCAGGCATGTTTAGAATTAATACTCGATTTCTGCTCACTATCAAGAACAGCTGTTGTGCTCATACTTAGGACTACTGTCTATCTTCCACTACAACTTTGTAGGGTGCCAGAAGTATCTCAGAGTCAGGGAGAGGACTCAGACAAAGGAATGGAGCAGAATGGCAAAGAAGAAAGATGAAGGAACAAAGCCTTAAGGAAAAGGAAGATATTTTGTGTGAGAAAGCTTTCTTCCAGGGTCTTGAATGACTCTTGAGTTCCTGGGTGTCACTGTTTCTTCTCTGGCAGGAAATGAAACCCTAACACAAACTCTCCTGTGGCTGTTAGTTCCTCCATTAACTCCCAGTGGCTGAAGTTTGCAAAGGATCTCAGTGTTCCAATCCTGTTGTTTATTGTGAGGTGCATAATACAATACCAACTGACAGATTTTTTTCCGATTTTAAAGAGAAAGTTTTCATTTTTAACAGAAAATAAAATACACACAAGAAACATAAAATAGTATTTTCGTGGTTCTGAACTTTTCAAAATTTTGGTTGTACCAGAGCTGAGCCTACATATAATCTATGCTAATACCTGCTGATTTCAAAGATTTCCTTTGGTGAGAGGGGAGGAAAAGGTGCTTTGATACTGCTGCATGGTTTTGCTTCCCCATTTTCAGATGAAATGCTTTTGTATTTCTTGTCATCTTGTTTCTCAGTTTGAATTAAACACAATATTAAAAGCTACAAACACTTTTAAAAGTTTAAATCAAAACAAGCAGATCAGCTTCAGAGACCTTGATTTTTATACAGACTTCTGAGGCATGTTCAACATTTCTTAACTGCAGAATTTCCTATGGAACACAAAGAAATAACCTGAATTCTTTTGTCATCTCTAATTATGAAAGGCTTTTCTTACATGTTTATCTACTATTTTAGCAGGAGAAAATTTCAGCATACAGGGTGAACTCATTAAGGGATGAATCAGGACTTTGTAGCAACAGGAGTCATTCTTGCTTGTTGCAGAGGCTGGGGACATATGCTGAATGAATAAAGAACTGCAGAAGGTAGAAAGACCATCTTGCATGTACAGCAGCTCAATGGTGCCCTGATGATATGGGTTCTTTTCCTACCTCTGCTTCCTGGGAAGTGGTACCAGGCAACTCTATTAAGATTGGCTTCTCAAACACAGTCAGAAACTGTCTGCTATTTGCTTACTGGGTGTTTGATGGCAGAGACTATAGAGGACCAAGCTTCAGAACTACTCAACCCTCAGAACTGTAGATAAGCTGAATGGGGAACCATAATTTTAAAAGCTATAGAATACTTGCCATGACGGATTTCTTTAAAAAAACATTTCTACATGCGTGAAATTTGTCTGCCAGCTCTAGGTATGTCTGTATTTCTGTTACTTCAGAATAAGAATGTGGATGGTGATTTCTCCCAAACAGGAATATTATTGTAATTTGTAGCTGATTGAAACACTGTACAAATTAATGCCATTGTGAAATCTGAAAGAATCAACATAGATTCCAGATTTGTTAAGGCTTACTACCTCAGACTATCATTGCAGGGTCAACAGAGGGGCTGCCTTTTTCAAAAAGCACATTGATATAATAGGAATTAAGATGGATTAAAATTTCTGTTGGGAGGGTGTAAGTAGACACCTCTTCCTCTGTTTGGGTTTCTTGGTGAGACATCCTCTTTACTCTTACCAGATACAGGTCCATATGATGGCCAGAATTTTCAAAGCTGATAAAAGACTCTGAATATCTGATAGCCTTCTATGATAGTGTGACTAGCTGGGTAGATGAGGGGAGAGCAGTGGATGTTGCCTAAGTCGACTTCAGCAAGGCTTTTGACACTGTCTCTCATAATATCCTCATACGCAAGCTTAGGAAGTGTGGGTTGGATGAGTAGACACTGAGGTGGATCGAGAACTGGCTGAATGACAGCTCAGAAGGTTGCGATCAGCAGTGCAGTCTAGTTGGAGGCCTGTAGCTAGTGATGTACCCTAAGGGTCGGTACCGGGTCCAGTCTTGTTCAACATATTCGTCAGTGACCTGGATGAGGGGATGGAGTGTACTCTCAGCAAGTTTGCTGATGCTACAAAACTGGGAGGAGTGGCTGACACACAAGAAGGCTGTGCTGCCACTCAGTGAGACCTGGACAGGCTGGAGAGTTGGGTAGAGGGGAACATAATGAAGCTTAACAAGGGCAAGAGTAGAGTCCTGCACATGGGGAGGAATAACCCCATGCACCAGTACAGGTTAGGGGTTGACCTGATGGAAAGCAGCTCTGTGGAGAAGGACCTGGGAGTTCTGGTAGACAATACGTTAACCGTGAACCGGCAGTGTGCTCTTGTAGCCAAGAAGACCGATGGTATCCTGGGGTGCATTAAGAAGAGTGTGACCAGCAGGTCGAGGGAGGTACTCCTCCCCCTCTTCTCTGCCCTAGTGAGGCCACATCTGGAGTACCGTGTCCAGTTCTGGGCTCCCCAGTTCAAGAGAGACATGGAACTACTGAGGAGAGTCCAATGATAAGGGCACTGGAGGATCTCTCTTACGAGGAAAGGTGGAGAGACCTGGATCTGTTCAGCCTGGAGAAGACTGAAAGAGGGGATCTTATCACTGCTTATAAATATCTAAAGGGTGGGTGCCAAGAGGATGGGACTAGTCTCTTTTCAGTGGTGCCCAGTGATAGAAGAAGGGGCAATGGGCACAGATTAGAACACAGGCAGTACCACCCAAACATAAGGAAAAACTTCTTTACAGTGAGGGTGATGGAGCACTGGAACAGGCTGCCCAGAGAGGTTGTGGAGTCTCCTTCTTTGGAGACTTTAAAAACTCACCTGGAAGTGTTCCTGTGTAACCAGATATAGGCAAACCTGCTTTGGCAGGAGGGTTGGACTAGATGATCTCCAGAGGTCCCTTCCAACCTCCACCATTCTGTGATTCTGTGGATATTGTCAGGTTCTGAGTGTTCAATATGAAACATTGTTAAAGTTGCCTAATATTTAGAATGTGCTAAACACTTCTTTCATGAAAATCTTTTTCCTTTGAGGCAAGCCCATAAAATTATTGTTCACCTCAGAATGTATAGCTCAGTCTCCTTCCCCAGTGGCAAAAAAACCCCAGATGGGCAAAACTGCTATTACTTCTATAGCTTACCATGAACATCAGACCTTGGCAGGATTTCACTACCTCCACTGTTTCTTCCACCAGTGATGCATAACAGTGATTAAATGAATTCTGTCCTCCTTTGGAATATGGCCACAGTTTAAACTGCTCAGAGGCAACTAAGTCAGATCAGGCTGACTACTACCAAGCTCAGCCCCTTTTCTTAACCCACTGTTCCCTCCTGGCCTCTGTGGTTTCCTCTTTGCAAAAAGCACCTCTGCGTATTGCACTGGTTAGCTACTTCTGAATTTGTATGCAATATAATGGGAGGTAGCAGATTGCCTGGCCCACAAGTTATGAATTTTACAGTCTTAAATGGTAAATGATTGATAGATTTCTGGTGCTCCAAAAACAAGTGGAATATTTACAGGGTAAGATCTGGACATGATCTTTGGTAGAGTTTTTTATTCTGCCTGTTGCTCCCCCCTGCTTTCCGTGCCTTGAGACAGACTCAGTTTAACATCCATCCCAGATACACTGCCATCTCCAGGCTTCTGGCAATCACTGTTATCTGTCACACTGATGTGCTACATAGGAAAATTGTTCTGCATTTTTTGGTGGAGAAATAAAAAGTTATTGGCATAAGTAGTTTGGAAGACAGAACAGCTTTCTTACCCAGTGAGATATTATTGTGTTTCAGAAGCATCTGAAGGGAGTCAAAGCTAGTCCACACATATGTTCAATTTCATATGGTGTGTTGAGGCCAAAATTCGGGGCCAGCTGCTCCCAAGTCTTTGGCACGTGCTTTTCTTTAACTGCATTGAGCATTGCCTGTGTGCATACTTGCGTGGTTGTGGCCTCAGCTTCAGAGCCATATCTATATTTCTTAGCCTCTCAGTGCCTTTTAAAAATAATTAAAAAAAGAAAAGACATCATTTGGAGTTAAGTCTAGAAAAGCAGTTTGTTGTCTTTTGGCTTATTAAAAAGCAGTAGTACTAGAAAACATAATGTGACAACTACTGTCTGACTTTTGCATCTATATGGGATAGACTTTAATATCTTTTTAAAACTTAGACAATACAGGAAATGAAGCCTCAAAACTCATGTATTGTCGTTGCATGTAAACTGGTACTTTTTTGTCACACATGAGGACGGACACTAAAAACAATTTTATAAAGTATTTATGAGGTTTTGATTTACCACAATTATTTTCTCTGGCTTTTGGAGTCTCTGAATAGTATCTTAATGCTAGATCATATTTTCTGACAACAGAACACCAGATACACTGTAATGATTTGGCATTCAGCCTTTTGGAATGAAGGCCAAAACTGGCTAAATAAATCTTTTCCAATAGCAAGGAGCAATGATTACATTGTAAACTCTGGATAAATCTGTGATATTACAGAAAGCAACTGTTTTGCAATAAATTGACTTTAAAAAAACTATGGAAAAAATTTCCCATACTGGAAGGATGCCAACATGGCATTATGCTACCAGAGTCTTCTATACTGTTGCAACTGAACATTTAATAATGTGACGGAAAGCTTTTTTCTTGACTATTCCACTCAAGGTTGGGTGAGAATCCCAGAAGGGAGTAGTATTTAATAGAAATGTTAACTTTATTAATAACATATAAAACACACTGGGATTCCTAGTAGTCAATTCTACACATGGTTAAGAAAAGGCAGGTGGTCTGGTGGGCTCATGCTATGCAAGATTTCTATCATGAGAGACACAGCTCTGAGTTGCTTTGTATTCAGCTGGAGACAGTGGAGTAAAATATTCACTGATGTGCATTTACTGCTAAAGGTGTGTGGCTGTAGGTCTTAGAAGCGATGCAAGAGGTCAGGGCTGTTGCGCTAAACACTCTGCTAATGTGTAGATAGACATCATCCTCACTCAGAAGAGCTCATAATCTAAAATACAGATGCCTCAAACCTGATGTAAAGGGAAACAGACATTTAAGAGAAGCAGCTTACGGAAGCCACAAAACTGCCAGTGGCAGCAGTGGAAGGAGGAGCAGTCGGAGGCTGAGCCCCACAGTGCGGGCTGTGACTTTCAGTCCGCGGTAAGGTGGGTTTGTTTGTTTTCCCTTCAAAATTTCGCACGTGGAAAGACTGTCTGGAAATGCACAGCTGCACATTGACACGACTGTGCAGCCATACAGGTCCCTCCAGCAGCTTTGTGTGTGTGTTGGACAGGAGAAACAAGAGGGCCCCATGGTGCTCCTCAGGTCAGGGCCTGGGAGCGGAGGGGCGGGTGCCCTCTGTGACCCCCTGCTGTATCTCTTCTTGTGAAACTAACTCGGCTTTGCTTTAAAAAGGGCCAGAACCAGCTGAACAAATGTGTGGCTATTTGGTGTAGTGTTTCCGTGCAGTTCAGGTTAATAGTTCAGTTACAGCGCAAAGACTAAACCCGCCTTCTTCAGATAATATAGATGCTACCTCAAAAGAAATAATAATAACAACAACAACAATAATAATAATAATATTAAGAATAATTCAACTACCACCTTGTAGCTAAAACAACATCCAGGCAAAGACTGTCAGCCAAAACAGAAAGGGAAGCACAAGTCGGAGTGCAGAAGGCCATGCTGAAGTGCGATACAAGCTTTTGACAGCTCATAAAGCCCTGCAAGAGCAGACTTTAACTCCTTGGGCTTTATAACTTGGGCTTTTTAACATCTTGAGACCCCTTGCATTACCATTTGGAGCTACTGCACTAGCAACAGGTAAAATCGGACTGAAATGATGCCTTGTCCAGGCTCCCTGCATCCCTCCATCGCTGCTGCTGTCAGTGCTGCTCTGGTCGTGCTGTTCCGGGCTGGCGGGCCAGCAGCAGGGGACAGAGCCTGGCCCTGGCCCCGACCCCAGCCCTGACCCTGGCCCCAGCCTGCCAGGCTCACCCCGCTGCAAGGTGCAAGTCACTGTCCCCAGGAGCAGGCGGCAGCGGGGGAATCTTGCAGGCAGTGACTAGGGAGGGCTGCAGTATGTACAGGCACACAGGGAGAGGAGCCTTGGAGTATATCCAGAGTGACAATCTTAGAGTCTTAGCAGCTGAAAGCTGAATGTCAAATGCTCGCCTTAGGCTGCAAAGCGCCTGGCACGCTACTGGGGACTGTATCAGGACAAGACTGGCACCATGGCACTTCAAGGACCACGAGAAAACTGTGAGATTACAGCTGTAACTTGGCTGCTTCCTGAGTTACCACCTTCGGTTTCAAACCTTGCAACCCATCTGAAATGTAGCGATCTCCCAGCATGATGCACTTAGCACATCTGATTGTTTAATTATTATCCTCCCTTCCACATATGTAGAATCTCAGTTTCACCTGCTCATGTGGCACCCACATGTGCTGTCCTGAACATCAGTGTGTGAGCGGCTTGGGATCACTGACAGTCTGGTATCTTCTTCTCCTGCCTTCATTCGTGCTCTTCGTTCAAACTGTGGCTTCTGCATGCCTCTCTAGGCACCTAAATATAAATGCATTTACAAAATAATTGTGCAACTCAAGTCATACTTAGCCAAATCTTTGTTAGCTGCATTGAAAGTGAAAAGTGCCTTCTAAATAAAAATATTTGGAAAGAATCCTCGTGCAATAGCTAAACACTCACCAGGGAAAGTAAATACAATTTTTGAACTTTATTTTTTAAAGGCTCCCCATCATTTGAAGCCACATGGACTTTAATTAACTGCTGTCATGATGGCTGTTCAATGAATAGCATAGGTGTTCTCTCAGAACTATGTCCAAAATTAAAATACATTTTTATTTCGAAAAGTACCCACTCGAAGTGTTTTCCCTGTCATGCTGTAAAGAATACACCCCACTTCCTCATACTATAGCATTTTTTAAACTTATTAAGTGTTTATCTGCATTTCCAGTATAAAAAGGTTGATCCAAAAGAGGCTTCACGAAAGAGGCAGAGGCAGGAAGATGTAGGCAGAAAAAAAGGTTTGAAAAAAGCTGCCAAATTTATGTCCAGCAAACGAATGCAGGTAAGAAGAAGAGGAAAATCTCTACTGGGAAATATAGACTTCCAGGAATCAGGTACTTGTTGTTTGTATTAATTAGATTAATTTGCTCCTGGTCCAAACCAAAGTACACTGAACAATACAGAGAGAGGGATCAGTGATATGTTTTTGGTTCCTGTTACAATCTATTTGCATTGTTTGAGGACTTTACAAAGTGTTTTCGTCACAGAGGCTGGTTTCCTTCACGAGTCTTGTCCTGTGACAGTCTGGCAGCATTATAAAGCATGGATAGCAGCATGGCTTATGTTCTTGTAGCAAAGGTAGGATTCAGCCACTGTGTCTCACACTGTGGCTCTGGGTTCATGCTATAATTCACACATTTAAGGTAAGGGGGCCAGAGGGCAGATAATCTTTTTTCCCCAGCAGCTGTTAACAGAGTTTGCAATGCATGCTTAAGATGCCACCTGACCAAAGGCAGAGTGATTTAATAAAGTGAGAGCTGACTTGGGACTTTGCCTCCTTCCCCATCTCTGTCATTGCTCTCCTGCTGAATGACCTTTTCAGCCTAATGCCTCAGTTTCTTCTGCTGTAAAATGGATGCAGAAGGCGTTGCAAAAGCAATCAGTAAAGTGTGTGTGTGTGTTTGTGTTTTTCTAGAGAGAAATGTGATGTATTTTCTAGAGAGAAAATGTGGCTGGGCATTATTTCTTTTTATCTGGGATGTTTTGGAAGAGAGGGCAGATTTCATATGGCCCCATTGTGTCCTACCTCATCCTTGCAATACTGTAAGGATGGTGTTAGTGTGTTTTTCATAATTTCTGCTTGGTTGTTTCAATCAGTTCCAAATAAATGAATATCCATGTGCTTTTGGACCAGTTTTGAATGCTTCTTCTCAGAGAAGTTGAACTTACATGTGATGTGAAGTGAAGTATCTGTCAGGGCAGAGGAAGCTGGTGCTTAGGTAGCAGCTGGTCATAAAGCACCAAACTTGGAGGCAGGGAGTAGGTAAAACTCTTAAGAGTGACTGTTTGGGAGATATTTAGAAGGAGGTGTTTTAAAAGCTTTCCAGAACTTAAGCATGCAACATTACACAGATGCTTCTTTTAGAAATACAGATCTTAAACTTAGTAGATTGGTCTCTATTTTCATATAAATGTATTCAAGATTTTCAAGTGATAACATGTCAAGAACATCACAAATATCCAGCCACTGTCTAATTGAGCTGATTACTTATTTCTAATCTGATAATTAGCAGTGAATTGGTTAACAGTGTTGGTACTTAAGTGTGTATGTTTACACTTCAAGGCTGACACTCCAGTAAGATGAATGAGGGAAGTTAACTTTGCTTGATGCTATTGTTTTAGCTGGTAAGGATGAGGACTCAACAAGATGAAAGTATGTTGGTTTACATTGTCAAGGCTATCTTCTCAACCAGAAGCTAGAAACTTCCTTTATTATGAGAAAACAAACACATAAATTCTGGGAAATAGAATAAAACGCTCCATTAATCTGCATGAAAGCCTTAAATCATTCAGATTCATAGATTTGCTATCTATGGTAATGCTTTTCTTCTGCATTTGAAATAAGAGTTTGTTGTGATCAGACAGCATCATTGATTGCATCCGTTGATGGGCTAAGAAACGACAGTAATAAAAACAAATATTGCAGTCCTCTGCTTTCTTTGAAATGTAGCTTTGTGGAAATTGTGAAGAAGCAGCAAGAAATGCTAATAGAATGCTATCCTGTTCTATTGAAATCAGTTCAGAAAAATAAATGAAGTTCTGTTCTTGGCTCCCTTTGTCTTGGATAGGATAACTAACTTGATCTAACTTTACACCAGCTTCCCAATTGCAAAACAAGAATGAATGAGTTATGCATGCTTTCTGAAAATGTTGAGGAATGCAGATGACAAATTATTATGTAATCTCTGAGCACCAAATTTTGTGACCTTCATTCATACTGAAACAAGGGGGTCTGTTTACAGAGTAACATACCACTCACCATGACTAAGGATGATAGAATCCAGGCTGGTTTTGTCTTGGCCCAAAGAGTACTTCTGAACTGCTGGGTTTTTTAGGTTTTACAGTTCTATTTTCATAAAACTAAAGGCACCTGAAAAAGAATAAAATTGTGGGTTAGTGAATGATGCTCTGTGTTTGAAGATATCCACACTCTAAGTTTATCACTGAATATAGCTCCAAATACCAGTATCTCATCTGTCATATTACTGCTGGGATTTTCAGAAAAATAGCGTGTAATGTCAACTCTGTACTTAAACTGTAACCAACAAACCCTGGGGAGCTATCAAGTTATCAGTCTTTAGTACTGAAAACATAACACCGGTTTAAGTATAGCTACTCAAAATGGGTCAAGTTACAGCCGGGTTGTGTTTTAGGGAAGTAAAATTAATAAGCTATTTTCAGCCAAACAGGCAAATTTGTAAGTGTAGATATTTGTAACCAAGTTCCTGATTCTATAAGCTTATTTTTATTTAACCCTATGAAAATTGGTTAGGTGAACATACACACACACATACACATCGAAAACCACCTGTGAATACTGAAGTTCCCAGTTCTTTGCTGCATACAACCTCAAGCCGGAATGGAACACTAGCACTTCAGCATTCAAAATCTGGATCAGATTTTGGTCTAAGGTCTAAGATGTGTGGGTTTGGAGTTTAAAATTTGAGTATTTTAAAGGTAGATGGTACATATTCTGATCTGAGTTGAAATGTGCGGTAATTGGTAGGAAAGAAGATGAAATATTTCCTTTCAAACCAGAAATGCTTTGTATCAGATGTCTCCATAAATGTTGTCTCTTTCTAAAAGAAAACAAATTAGAGACCATGACATAAGAGCTAAATCTGAGCAAGTCATTTCTGAAGCAGCAGTAGAGGAAGCATCTTTGGTGGCCTAGGTAAAACAATTAGTCTTTGTCCTATGTCTACTTTAATTAAACATGTAAAGACAAATTTACTTGTCAGATCAGCTATGAAATTGGGAATTTGAAGGCAGCCAGTATTTCATATTTATGTGTAAAGATCATGTCTCTCTGTTTTCTCTCCAATTCCACTGGTGAATCTCCAAGAGACAGTATGGGTTTTGCCCCAAGTGATTAGGTCTTTTTTTTCCAAAGCACATAAATTATTTCTGGGCCATTATTTCTGGGAAAGTCTAAACCCAGTTCACTGTTGACTGTGGAAGGAATAAGCTCTTCAGCCCATTTAGCAAGGTTGTCACATGTCTATCTCTATGGACTCTTTAACACATGCTTTCTTACATTAAAGATCCAGACAACAAACTCTAAGCTTGCTTTCTGTGACACTCGCTGAAAAGTCAAGGAATCCACAGACGCCTAAATGAACTATAGCGCTACTAATATAACCTTTAAAAAACCTGTAGAATATAATAATCCAGATTTTCATGAAGTTTTGAGATCTTCATACAGAAGGAAAGGAAATAAAATCCTTAGTAGTATTGGGTTTATGCATGTATATGCAATATTTCATTTTGAAATTAAGAAGTGGAACAGAAACGCCACTGTCCTTTCCCAATTGTACCTTGCAAAATGCAAATAACAAAAGAACACTAGACACAGTTTTATGATGTTTCTGCAGTTACTCTTATGATAGATGCAGATCCGTTTAGTGGTTTTGTTTTAATCAGAGACACTTATGTACTTTTCTCAGTATACCTTCCTGTCATTGCATAATTTTGTGTAAATGTGCACAGTATCTTTCTATATTGGAAAACTGTTATTTCAGTTTTCATGTTGGGAAATTGAGGCACAGAGAAACTAAGGGACTTTTTCCAGATCACCAAGGACATGAGTCAGACTAGACTAAATGATCTTGCATTTATGTTTAACTAGTAAATTATTATATGTCTTTCTTTAGGATAAATCAGTGCAAGTAAAGAATTAAACTGCTAAATGTTTGTTTGAAAACCAAACAAAACTTTATTAATTTATCTTGATGAGTAAACATCACCAACAATCCAAAATATTTCTACAGTTAGCCTTATTTTGGTGTGTATTTTGGGGAAAGGAAGAGTGAGATTGTTATTTTTTTCCCAGCAGAAATATCTGTGTAGTTTGCCAATATCTGCCTTGGCAATACTTCACTAGTAATGTATATATTTTGCCTTTTATAAAACCGGTTTCCCAAGAAAAACTGTGGGCAAAATTATGTGGCAGGAAACGTTTAAAAATGATAATATAAAATGTAATTCAGATTTGATAAATTCAGTGTCAAAAGACACACTACTTTGCAATACTTAAAAGACATCTTCAGCCTAAAAATATACTAAAGATTGAGAAGAAAATCAAGGCAGCAATAAAAGTTCACAAAACTAAAACCAAGAGTAATAGCAGTGAGTTTAAAACTGACTCTAGGGAAATACGGACAATTGATACAGGAAGCTGAAAGTACCTTTGAAAAAACTCTGTAGACGATGAAGGAAAGTAAGAAATAATGCTTTAAGTATATAAAGAAAAAGTGAGATCTTAGCAATGGTTTAAATCCACTACTCAGCGAGGATACTTTAAAAGCATGGATAGTGACATGCAAAAGGCAGATGTGCTCATACATATCTGTTTTTCTAGAAAGAGACAGGAAGATCTGTTTCTACCTTGAAGCTAATGAAAAATATTTTCTATCCCATCAGTAGCTAGAAACAGTGTGGAACAAATACTACTTTTTTTTTTTCTAAACTGGCAGGATCAGACATAGCCTTGAAGCAAGCTAAAATATTTTCTTTCCGTGTACTAATCACTTTTAAATTACAGAATTCTGGGGAAATTGCAGAAGACTTAATTAATGCTGGGATTTTCAATTAAACTGTTAAAAATCATACCAAAAACCGACTAAAGTGGAGGTAGTAAAAAAATAAGTACAGATCTAGAATAGTCATGTAGGGAAACATATTTATAGTGTGGTCCTGTAAGGGTCTCTTAGTTCTTCGATGCCATTCAATATCTTTAGCAAAGTCTGGAAGATGTGAGATTATCAATAGCAAAACATAGATGACAAAGTCATTTGATGAACAATTGATTATGAAAGAGGACTGAGCTAATCTGGAGTGCTCATTAGAAAAGATTCATTGAAACAAGATATTTTCACATGGCCAAACCTGAGTCCAAAGGACAAAGAATTTACATAACACTTATTATTGTGGAACTCAATCCTCTAGAGCATGTACTTTAGAAGAGACTTAAATAACAATTTGAAAGTCAGCTACTAGAACGATGCTATGATTAAAACATCAAATGTAACCCTTTCATGTCTAAGGAAGTGAATACGGATGGAAAGGGTGATAGTCCCTCTGTGTACGTCATTAGTGAGACCATCCCTGGAATACTCTGTCCAGTTCTAGCATTTATACTTTGAGAAGGACATCAACAAAGTGGAATGGGCTCAGAAGAAAACTGCAAGAAAGTTATGAGCTCTGGGAAATGTGCGTTATACTGAGACACTAAAGAAGCTCGATTTACTCAAAGTTAGAAGGAGACATTATCACAGTCTGTGAGACCTTTCATGGAAAAGACCATGTTTAGTTAACTATAATTTTTAAAGACTTTATTAGTTAATTTTTAAGTAGTATTGTTACTTGATCATTATCCAATTAATCATAAAGATGGAACTACTGGAAATTTAATTTTCACAATTCAGACCTGGAAACAGAGCACAAATATCAAGTTATAGTAATTAATGTTTGGAACAAATTCCAACATAGCAATGTGCTGAATTTTCCATCTGTTGCAGTTCTTAAATTGAGCTGTAACATATCTCTCTGAAAGACACCCGGTCTAGAACAGATATTATGGCTGATGCAGGAATTGCTGGGTCCTGTTCTATAATTTATATAGCAGGTCAAGTTAGAAGACCAAAAGGTATATCCTGGCTATAAAACCAGTCAGGAAAAAGTAACTAAGGTACACGGTGGTAGCAAAGACAGCACATGTGTACTCCAAATACCTCTATCGCAATAAAAAACACAGTGGAAAGGGAAAATGATGATACATGACAGAAGGATAACTGTTTTTAATGCATAGCTGACAATTAAAACACCATGTTTCTGATACTAAACTTGCCTCTAACTTCCTTACTTTGTTCAATTCAAGTAATTTTTGCTAGGTACAGTTTTGTCTGATTCACAGTAATTTCTACCGATGAGTCTGAATTAAGTTTAAAGCATGCAAGTCAAACACAGTGACCTCTGCATGGATTTGAGATATGGTTGTTGTATGTGCCATGGAGGCACAGAAAGTTTTTCCTTCGCTATTCTAAAAAGAGCTGGAATGCAGATGGGTCTGACTGAAAAAAGTATACAAATATATCACATGTGTGTTTATGGTCTTCTGTACTTCTTAAATCAGATTCTCCGCTGGCACTTCATTCTACTCCATTGTTAAATGGGTGTATTAATGGCTAGAATGTTTTGCAAGGAAAGGCTAAAGGCATTAAGACTTTTGAGTTATTTTGTTTGTTTTTTTTTCCCTAAGAGAAAGCATTAAGGTCTATAATGAGGAAGTGCTTTATAACGGCAATGGCACATGTAGTCATTTAAGAAACATAAGTCCTTTAGTGTCATATGGTAATCTTTGGTAAGGCCCATAGATTCAAGTGTACATTATATTTTGGGTTCTATACATATTGACCAAAATGAAACTTTATTGACTCAAGTCAGTATATAATGTTATCTAATGGACTATCTTCATTTCTACTGGAACACGCAGACTTCTCTTTAGTGACCAAAAAAATACATATGCTTTATGCTCTGACTCATTTTGAGAGTATGCCCCCGTTTATAATTCAAATGCTCTCATTAAAAAACATGTGTCCTTTTTGGGCTGGCTACCAAAATGACAGTCTTAGTTATGGACACTTTAAAACTTCAACAAAAAGATAGTGTTAAAATGGAAAGCTTCTTCAAATAGGCAGCCGCTTCACAATTCTTTGTCTGAGAGCTTTTTATCATTTACACCACTTTGTCTTTTCTCTGCTTCCTTTGATGCTTCTTCTGCCATTGTTTGGTATTTGCAAATTTTTCTCCATTTAGAATATTTATTGAGCTTGGAAATTTTCCAGGAGAAGAGAAAAAAAAAACCAAAACCTTTCTGTGAATGTTGATGCATTATTTTATTAACAGTGAAAATTTAATAATTTCAGTTCTAAATACAGAGACTATGTGATTTTGTTTGTTTGCTTATTCTGTTTAAACATCCCAGTAAATTATTCTGCACAGTTTTTGCTCATTTCTGAACAGATTTGGCCCCATACAGAAAGTCTTTAAGGATTTCATCTATATCATTAGAAAATACTCCAAGAGTGGGAACATCTGGAAATAAACTGTATGACCCACTTTAGCATACTTTGCACCGTGAAAGCTTGTATATTATTTCAGTGGCCCCTGGAGCTGCTGTTCTGGACAGTTTTACTCAGCCTGTACCTCAAAACAACTCATCTCTTCTATCCCTTACTTCCCCCAAATAAATTCATAACATTGAAGACGTGAGGGAGGATTGTGAGCGTATTAATGTATAGCTCACTTTGGTTAAAGAATACTTTGCCCAGTAATGCCTGTATTCTTCCGTTTCAAGGCTTCTACCTCCCAGCACAGCCACGAAGAAATTGCTTCCTTGTCTCACCAGGAGAGTCATGATGGCAAGTACCTTGCTCGTTACTGCTGTGTGGTGCATTAAAGGCATCTGTGTTGAATCACTCTCTTGTGCAGCAGTTTGTGCACAGCTTAGTGAATGAAGCAGTGAGCTAATGAATGAACATTCCTACTTAAAACAGACATATATATCTTTCAAGTTGTGTTCCTTCATCTTGATGGCATACCTCAGCCCATTGGCTCAGTCCAAAGTAAATCTATAACATGTCATGGACAGACCTCTGATGAGATTCTTTTCAACAAGTTAGCATACTGTTAAGTCATTATTTTCAAGGTCTCTAACACAGAAGTCCCTTGTTGAACAACTTTGCTTTATTTGGCCCACTGTGTGAAGGCACGTTTGAGTGAGATTTTTAATTCCCAATTCATGAATATTATTCCAACACAAATGTAAATCTTTGTAAGCATTGGACTACTACTGTGCATTCTAATAAAATATGGAAGATAATACTGTGCCCATTCTTCATCACTTAATTAAAATAATTGCTGGAACAACTTTATATAGTAATATATAGAGGGTTTTTTTGTGATACATTTGTGTGGTTAGAATAAGTCATAGGGAGGGATTTTTACTGACTTGTCAATGGTGGTGAGTCTTAAAGCAATAACTTTAGTAACAAGACACTATATTCATTCCCAGTTGGACCAAGTCTAGAAGGGGACAAAGTGGAGCAGTGGTGCAAGCTGCTGGCAGGGTTTGTCTGGGGATCTTCTGGCTCCATGCTGGAGAGGAAACCAAGGAGACACTGTTGGTTGGCTCACCGAGCCTCCTGGTTGAATCTAACCTGTCATATTTTTAAAACACCCAAGCAACTGTGGGTGTCTTTTGGAAGAAGTAATTGCTTTTAGCATTCTTTTCCTATTGCTTTCTGACCATTTCAGTACTTTCTTATGGTGTTGCCCTTTGTAACAGGAATGTGAACTGTACCTGGGTCTAAAGAAAATTAACAGTGACTCAGAAAATGAAAATTATCTGGAAAAATCACATTCCTCAGGAATACAGTGTCATGGAGACTTGATTATTTCTTCTTGTGGAAGGGGCCAAGGTGTTTTATGATACCATACAGTTGTAGCTGAGATTGGCCTGTAGCCCAATCAACTAGTCATTCCTTTCTGGTGTATTTCTGTATTGGACTTATGCTGAAATGCCCACAAGAGATTTGAGTAACTCTTTACAAATGCTTTTGCAGGTAGTGAGTGTTAATATAATTTAAAAAATCTGTTGTTTTCCCACCCCTCTCCTACTCTTCACCTCTCTTTGTGAAACAGGTAAATCATTCAGAGGTCGCTTTCAGCAAATAGCAGTTTGTTGAATTTACCGGAAGGGCTGCAGTTCCTCTATGCACGTCATGCTTTCTAACACATCACAGGCATCTTAAATAAAAACCATAAAAACATACATCAAAACAAACAAATTCCTTTCCTCCCAAAATATCCACACAGGAAAATGCTGTGTAGCTAAGTATGCTAAATACAACTCCACCAGTAGCTTGCATACCGAATTATGCTCACTGAATTGTAGATATCCTTTTTGAAAAGGAGGGCTTTAAGACTCCTCCTTTCTTCTACCAGTACAAGTTGAAAAAAACAGACATATTTAGCCATCAGCTGCCTAAGGAAATGTCACTTACCAATGTTTAGAATGATAGATAGCGTCCTTTAGATGTACCATTCTCTCTCCTTCCTCTCCAAGGAGATCCATTCTCAATTTTTTAGCCTTAAAACCTACAAGAATCATAACAAAAGCTTCTCACTTAATTCATCACTTCCACTTCCTCCATTTTGTGAGCATTTATATAGCATAAAATGTGGTGCTGATGGCACTCTGCTCTCTGCCCACATGTGAGCTTAGGAGTAGCTATGTTGGTCAAACAAGCAGAACTGCCTTTTTTAAAATAGAAAAAAAGTAAACCCCTGTCCAAATTGCTCTTAGAAATATCTATAGGAAAAGGAGTTTATCCCTCTCTTCCACATATAAAATTATTTCTGAAGTATTTTAACAAGTTTTATCACCATTCAAAAATTAAACCAGGAAAAATGAGAATTCTAAATCAACAACTTCTATAATCTGTGATTAAAAGGGCTGGAATATTCAAAATCATTCACAAACCTACATAAATGGGTATTGGGAATTGTGTTATGGCCAAGACTGAGTGGATAGCTTTGGAGACAACCCAAGCCAAGCTTGACTAGCTCTGATCCACGGCAATAAAACCCCTGACTGAAGTGCCTCCTGCAGCGGTGCTCTCCCGTGTGCTGCACCACTGCGGGCCTCATTACGCTGGGGTGCAGCACCAGCCCTGGGGTGTTAATTGCCACCTGCAGTGTCAGAGTACTTGGAAGGTGAGCCTTTTGAGGCTTTCAGTCTTAGAGCACTGTTATCTCAAGTTCAGTGCCACCTATACACAGGACAGTCGTAGTACATAGACACTTTTTTGTTATACATTATGAGTACTGTCCATAACAGAAATATCTCTGAGCTATCTGAGTTGGGTCTGAGTAGCCCAGCATTAGGGAAAGGAGCTAAGAGTGCTTCTGGGTTTGAAGTAGCTGTACAAGTAACACATCAGTGTTCACCTCTGGATCCAAACATGCCAGCCCTAGTCTGTCTGTGTCTATAGCAGAGACAATAGCTACCTGCAGATAGTGATGTACTATTATGGACACTTTGGACATACATAAAAAGTCAGCTCAGTCAGGAACTTTCCATTCATCATCTTGGACAATAGGAGGAAAACCAAACCCATCTTAATTCTTTATTGCTCTTTTTATTTAACCTTGGTGTTACATCTGCAGTTCAGCGTCCCGCACATTTTGTGCTCTGCACGGAATGCAGCAGTGTCAACCAGACAGAGTAGGAAATCTACTGAGTTTAGACACTACCCTGGGAGAAATGGTACTGGATCCTATGTGAGATTCTGCAGGTCAGTAACACTGCTGAAAAGTGGACAGCAACAGATAGAAGTTAAAGGAGAAGTGAAAAACAAACAAACAAAAAAAAACCCCAAACCCAACAAAACAAACAAATAAGCTCATATTTGATATTTCCACAAACTACTCAGTCTCCAACAGTTCGTGGCTCACAAACTTTTTAATCCAGAGTGTTTTCTCATTTTTAATAGTCACTCATTACTGTCATGACTTTATCTGGTGACCTTGGCAAACTTCTAGCATCCACAACCTCTGTTGTTCCATCCATATTAAGAGCTACTGCTCTTCGATCATTTTGAAGCTGATACTTGCTACCTTCATTTGCTTTCCACTAGTTCCTAAACCGGAAAAGAAAAAATTCATTCCATATTTACCCTTTTCACACCACTCATGATTCCATAGGCGTCTATCATACGGCTTCTTTGTTCTGGGACCTCCTTCTAATTTGAAAGTTAACCACTTAATTTTGTCTTGTCCCCTTAATCAATTAAGATCTGAAGGCTTTCTCTCTTATCACAAGGCTGTTTAGTTTTTTAAGTGGTTGTAGTGAAAAATCTTGTCAAAAAAAAGAGTAAGCTTTACCTTTTTCCTTTTGTTTAAGGAATTCCATATGTAATTTCAGTTTATTTATCCACTAATTTTTTTATGGTTTTTATAGCTTTTACTTTTTTTCTACAGAATCAGTTTATTGACCCGCACTTCCACAGATGTCTTATTTCTAGGTATTTGGTATCACATTTGCTGCCTTCTTGTCCATCAGTACAAAGGCATTTTTTAAAGGAGGCACTGAAGAGATTGAATACAGGTTTAACTCCTGTTAACATGATGAAAAGGGAATTGAACACATTTCACACCTGACATGAATGGCAGCCTTTACTCTCAGTTAAAGTAAGAGCGTGGGTCCTCCTTCAGTTTTGTGCATCATACCTTTTGTTTCTCCAGCTTTTTTTTACATATCCATGAAAATATTTTACATCAGTGGAATGTTGTGTACACTGCATCACATCAGGCAAGAGAAAACAAAAAAGATTATTCTGGTTCAACCCCAATCAATTGTGCTTTTCAGGGTTTTTCTCCTGGTTTGTCTGGGGGGAATAAAAAATATCAAAAAATCTCTATTTGCACAGCATAACCACTTCCCAGCAAACAGAGTACAACATTTGCTTCTGCTCTGAATGTGTACAAAGTTTTGACATTTTTTTTTCTTTAAACTCAATACGTTGTCTCAGTTCATACATCTGTGAGATCAAAAATAAATAGTTCCAAAGCACTGGGTAGGAAATCTATCAAAAAAGCCCAGGTGTCTGAGGAACAGTTTGACAAGCAGAGAGACAAAAGGAACACAAGGAAAGGAATAATGTCAGAGAAGTGTGAAGACAAAGGGTCTGGAGGCAAGGTTCGTGCTCAGTGTCATAGGGGGAATAGAAACTCCAGCGGTGTCAGCTTTCTCTCTGTAATGCATCTCTGTCTCGATTCATGCTAAATAGATTGGCACGTACTGCTGACAGCCTAATAATTTACAACCCATGTGCTTTTTTATATATTTAGATAATCATACAGTTCAATCCCATAGCTAGATTATAGATAGGACATAATGACAATCCACATATTTACAGATTATTTTTTTTTTTTATGGTAGTGTAACAGTGAGAGAAGGGTTGCCTTTTCTGGGGACTCTGGTGACAGCAGTACTCCTCGAATGGAGTAGAAACAAGTGGCCTCTTAACTGGCCTCTCTTCTGCTACCAGGAGCTGTTTGGAGATGGAGTCAGTGGAGCCTAAGGAGTGGCTCAATCTTATATAAAATAGTTATCTGCAATAATTCAGATGAGTACCTGCTCTTCCTACTGTAAGTTTGCATACTGTCATTTAGGCTACAAATGGTTTAAGTGCCATAGGTGAATCTCAGTTCAGGTTGCCTAACCTTTACACCACTAATGCTGCTGTATTATTTAGCTAACACGACAATATCTAGTTCTACTCCTGAGAAGAGAAATACTTTAGAAAAAATTTAATAAATTCCTAAACAAGCTTTACTACAGTTTGTCTAGGTTCTGTAATATTGCTTTCAGTAGTTTTAAGACAGAGGAAGCTGGTGAGCTTTATATCTGTCTCCCGTAACAGCAGTTATCACAAGAGGATGACAACAAAAGCCAGTCCATCCAACTTGTTGTTTGCAACATCTCACTTTCAAACAACATTTCACATCACATTCCCAACATACCAAGAACAGCACATCAGGGATATCCATATATGAGGGCATACATAGATGGCAGGTATCCTCTGAGGCTTGTTTGAGCTCTGGGTCATTTATTTCATTGTATGAAGGAGATAGTACCAATAGCTTGTGCATGTGTAAATTTTCCACCAGAGAGGGCGGTTTGCCAATCTCTAGGCCTTGCTTAATACATTATCTTTCTGTCCTACACTGCTTTTTCTTCAATGTAAATTCCTTGTACTTCTCCAGAACTACCTCTGGATCTACAGCCAGCCAAGTGGGCAGTGAGGCAGGTGGCAGCTGCAGACTTTGCCTGTTGCAGCCCTTTCCAGAGAGTGATACACGGACAGTGTTCCCACAGGGCTGAAAATCAGGCTAACCAGGGTGATAGGACCAGGACACCATATCAGCATAAATTTCCTTTATTTTTAAATAGATTTCTTTTAAACAAATATAAATCCTGGTATACAAGGCCTGGCTACAGTTCAAGTAGCGTGTTTTGCTTTAACTAATGAATGAAGGCTGTACTAAAATACATTTGGTTTTAGCAAAACTCAAAGTCTATCCAAGAAACTCATTTCTGGTTTTGTTTGTTTGGTTTTAAATCAGCTTAATTAAGTAAATTGATATTTACACCTGGTACAGGCAAGCTATAGCTTCTACGTTGTAGGAAAAGATAGTAAGTTTCAGGTCTTCAGGTTATGACAATAATATTAAAAATATCATTTATGATCAAAATTTTACTGATGGGTCTATATCCAGCTGTTGAAAAATGCTGAAAACCTTTCCAGCCAAGGCCTTATGGATACCTTCATTCCATGGCTGTTTTTTTGTCTATACTTTTTTCCAAGATGCAGTATAATTCCACATTTTAGCCAAAAACTCCAGTCTCATGCTATATAGACTGTCAGTTGATGCTTTGTCTTCCTGCTTTTCTGCAGCATGCCAACACTACTTCTTGCTCTCCAGCTTTCTTTTGGAGAGCAATTTAATTGCATTTGAATGCCTGGTCCCTGGACTGTTCTGTGGAGCCAGGTAGTTGATGATCAGGAAGCCAGTCTTTGGAATTCAAGATTGCAGCTGGAAGCTGCTGGAACAGGCTAACCAAATAGGAGCTGCTGAAAAATAGAGCAGCAGCAGAGGCCGATAAAGATGAGCTGTAAAAGACTGTCTTCAAATTCTCCCTCCTGTGGAGGAAATTAGGTGCCAGCCCTGGCTATCTGGAAAATCTCACGAGACCCCAGATCTGCAGGGATTTTTTGTTGTTGTTGTTAGAAATAAAATGTATTTGCTTGTGGGGTCTGAGTTCTCCTCCTTACAAGAGAATACATGGGACCTCTTTGCAGTTTTCCTTCTGCTCCCACTGAAATCACCTGGAAATCACAGTTGATCTGGGTGGAAACAGAATCAACACAAAGTTCAACTGGCTTTTTGGCTGAAAACTCACAAGGATTTTATCACTAGTCAAAGATTCCTTCTTTTCTTATGCAGAACTTTCTATTAACTATATAAGCTGTATTTTTCCACACTAGCATACATTCACAGAAATATTAGACCTGTCATACCTAATCAGACCAGTGGTCCATCTAGGCTAGTATCCTTAGCTCTAGATGCCTCAGAGGGAGGTGCAAGAAAATTCATAATATTGTACCCCAGGGGAAGTATCTTCCTAATCTTTGGCAGTTTTGGGCTAGCTATTGCCCTAAGCATGAGTGTTTATATTCCTTGTACACTTTTATCCTATCTAAGTGTCATCTATCATGTATGTTCTATTGTTTGAACTGTTCTCTACAGATTTAGGCATAAAGGTCACAATAGGACAGAGGTCATAAGTCACAGTAGATCAAAAGCCATAGCGTGTCAAATGTTGTAATATAATTCATGCTGATGTATACAGCACATACATAAAGTGATAGCTCATGCTAAGGCATTGCCTCACATTGCTCTTACAGCTACAGCTCCCCTAAGAGCGTTATAATATGCTATTGACTTTCTTGTGGATTCATCGTGCTGTGAATTATTTCTGGCCAGTGGAATGCATGGAGTTACCTTTTGGGTATTACTTAAGCAGGCGTCTCGTGATTTTGCCAGAGATCTATTTTACAGGAGTCAAGGTGTGTATTGTTTCCCTAGATTTTTACTTTTTTTAAGGGAAATAAAAAACAAAAAAAGGAAGGGAAAGAAACTGAAGATTTACACTTTGGCTTACAGATATATTGGGTATATGAAAACAACTCTTTTTTTTTTTCTCCCATAAAAGTACTGATCCCATGGTCTCAGCAGAGATATGTACGTGAAGCCATATTCAATAAACCTTAGCTGATACAATTTTCCTCTGTTTCCTCTTAAACCAAAGAATAGACAACTGCCACATATCCTTTTGTCCCCAGCATTCAATCTTCTTAATTTCCTACATGCAGTTGCTCACTTTTTTCCTCCCTCTCTCTTTCTTTTGTTCCTCTTGGAACAAAAAAGAGATAAGGAATAAAACAAAAAGCACTGTAAATGATCCTCTTCCTAAGGATGCTTTACTTCTTCTGTTTGACTTTTCACCCTTTGGGTGCTTAGTGGAAAAGCCATTACTTGCTTGCTGAGGAAAAAGCATTTAATGAATCACAAAATCATTCAATTATTCTTAAAAACACTTCACATCACACATCTTTTTCCAAGTGAAGTGTGCATTTTTCACATTTAAATGGTGCATAACTGCTTCGTACAATGTGTCCCTAGAGTTAGAGACATTTTAACAGAAGAGTTCCAGGAGTATACAGAGCATTTTGATATATATTAGCATTTAAAACCTTGCATTAAAGATGCAGAATTTCCTCTTCTCTCTTCACTGTCTTTCAGCAATATTTATGCAAAGTTGCCTTTCTGCTGTTGTCAAATGTCTAGCTTTGTACTGAGCGGAGATCTGCACGCCTTGCTTACTTCAGCATGCTGCAGTACCACACAATAAAAATGAAGTATATAGTAAAGCTATTAACTAATACAAGGCAGCGAGCATTTAGAATGTTTTTTAAAATTAAATAAAAATTTATTTAGGAAAGAAAGTAAAAGACTTCCTCAGAAAAATACATTCTTTTCAATCATTATTGAGCCTGATGCTGATCTCTCACCACTTTTTCTCTGCTTTTATAAGAGAAGTGCTTTCTGCAGACTGCAGTAGCTGCCATTTCCTACAGAACTTTTTAGTTTTTTTTCCCCATCTGAGGGTTTTTATTAATGGACTTACATTGTAAAATGTTCTTTTCTGTATTTTATGAAAACATATGTGCTTTACCCAGCAGAATCAGGTGGCCAGCTTGGTTTGTAAAACCAACTTGAAGGCTGCACTTTTGCCGGGGCAAATGGGAATCAGTCTGTTTATTTGAATGCCAGTATATGAACAGAACAAGCTAAGGAGTTGGCCTTGAATTTGTAAACTTTCCTGCACTTTTATATCCCTGTAATTTAAACAAGTAATTTTTTTCCATAGCGATGATTATTTTTTTTTTTATTTAATAGGAAAGAGAGGTATTTATACAACTGCTTTAGGCTAACTTAGATATCTAACTTAGGCACTGTTTTAAGAACTAAACCTAGGTGTTTGTCCTTCCCTGCATAGCTGGCAGAGAGACAGAGGTGCTGCGGGGCTGTAGGCAAGGAGGGCAGCTGCAATTCAAAGCACTTAAATCAGATGCCTGAAGTAGACAGTGTGAATAAGCCTCTAGATGACTGGAGTTATTGGACCACATTAGAGAGAGAGGAAAAAAGTGAGGCTGGCATATGGTGAGTGTCCTACATATGGTGTGTTGTTTATATGTGTTTTTTCCGTTAGCATTTCTCTTTCCTTTGTTGCTCCACCTCCTCCTGAAGTCTCTCCTAATGACAATGTTAATTCAGAAACTTCTGTGGTTGAAGGAAAGTTTTCAGACCTGTGCTATTCTCAAGAGCACAAATTCAGAGGAAACAAGTTAGCCCTCTCTCCTGCACTCTGCCTCAAATAGCGCTCTGTGTGTTTGTGCATAATTTTCTATTTCCTTGTATTTCTCTGGAGCCGATAAGGTGTGTATGGGGGTTAAAATCACTTTGCCATAAAATTTACCATATCTCACCCCTCAAGACAGTGTTTTATATTAATTCAAATATCAGTATATTTTGCAATAATTAGAAATGATAGGCATCAATATGAGAGATGTGCTCTTTGTACTGTATTAATTCCTTCGGTCCAGTCAAATCCTGCTCTTATCCAATGTTGCTTCAGGGGGAAGCTCCCTTGTGTTGCAAAAACCAGGCTCCACCTGGTTCCGATTAACTTTGCATTGATTGGATCTGCCCAGTGATGGCGTAAGAAAATAGGGAGCAGAGAAGCCTGCAATTGAAGCCATAGAATCAGGACCCATAAAAATGAAAGGCTATTATGGTCATCTACTCAGTGTTCCCCCTCTGTGTAAGGGGCACCAGAACTTTGCTGAATTACTCTTTCTTTGTGTGATTGTAATGGAGAAAAACATTCGATCTTGATTTAAATCTTCCAGTGTGTTTCTCCAACTACACCTTCTTACCACTGTCTTATGTTATACCTTTGTCACCAGGCTGAAAACTCTAGTGTTATCAAATTTCTGTTTCTCACATAGTTATTTATAAGCTGTGATCAAGTAGCCTTTTAAATGTCTCTCTGATAACCTAAATAGATTGAGCTCCTTGAGTCTTTCATTACAAGGAATTTTTTCCAATCCTTTCATCATTCTCGTGCTTTCCTCTGAACCTCTTCCAATTTTTCAACAGTCTCCCTTGAATTGTGGACACAGTATTTCCAGAACTGGTTGCATACCTGCCAAGGACAGGGGTAACACAACCGTATTGTATATTTCTCTGGTGGCGTGCCCATGGGTTGTATCAGGTTCGTGTCTACCCTCTTGTACTCACAGCTCTTCCCAGCTGATTATCTGCCCTACAGGCTTTTTCAGACTGACTTCAGTCCACGGGCAGGGTCCCTACCTTGTAGCAGTGACATACGGTCTTTGTAATTAGAGCAGTGTCTTATGTTTGTTTGGACCAAAATTTACAGTTTGTTTAACTGTGGCTGGTTTCCTGAGCAATCTGGGTTCCACAAAGACTTGACTCACTCTTTATTTACTAATCTTCCAATCATTTCAAATGCAAACTTTATAATTATGCTTTCTTATCATTGACAGAAGAGTCACAGATAGAAAAAAATACAGCAGGGCCATGCATTGGTGGGTCACCGTTAAAATAACACCACTGATTAATTTTCCCCACTTACTACATGCTTAAGACTGAGATTTGACCTTATTTAATAGGTACAATATTGATTTTAATAAATTTATAATAAATCTTTCCTTCATCAGAATATTATTATTAACAACTAAAAGACTTTCCAATATTCCTCTGCTTATTTAATACTACTAAAATTACCTTTATCCTACCAAATATATACTCCTATTAAAGGATATCTGGTTAGCTTTGGCAAGATAATTTTCCATAAACTTCTGTTCTCACTGCTTTGATTAAAATGAACTAATATTCCTAGAAGCCATTCCTTGTTTTGCTTGAGATCAATGTGAGGTTGAAATGCCTATAGACATTTAGGTCATCACATTTATTCTTTTTAACTGTTCACAGAAATTTTTGCATAGTTCTCTTGAACCTCCCTCGTTCTCCAAGACGTACTAAAAATCCTCGCTAACCATGCAGACAGGTTCTCTGCCAAATGTATTAAAATACTTCCATGCAAATTATTCAGGTCTACTGATTTTAAAAATGCCTAGTTTTATTAGCTGCTATATAACGTTCTCCTGCACGACTACTGAAATAGAGCTTCATCATAATCATCTGATATGAATACATCACTTGACTTCTTCCCAAAATACAGAATAAAAGTATTTGAGAATGCCTTTTAAAAAAAGTTATTACAAAAACTCCTAGTAATTTCCATTTAATAATGGAGTAAGGCAATTGTTAGGATTCTTTGTTCATAATCTAATTTCAAGATGTCTTCATATAGTCCTTTTCTCTCTTTTCTCTTTCTGATTTTTGGCTTTCTTTAAAAATGCTCTATAATTTCCAGCTTCTAATTTACATTAAGTGCTACGTTTTCCACTACTCCTCCCTCTTTTCGTTGTTTTTTTTTTAGTAGCTGCCTTCACATACAAATGATTTGATTATTTTCAACAAAAGTGTAGAGGTTTTTCCTTGATGTGACTTTTTTGAGGTGTCCTTTACAGTGCATTTAGCAGATTGAAGTTGTTGATCAATTTTTTCCTTTGATACTTTTTCCAAATAACTGGTTAACACTCTCTGTCAGCTTTGTAAAAGCCGACTGTCTTATATCAGCAAATATAAATATTGGATTTTAATTCATTTGCTCATAACAAATATAATCGAGTTGTAGCTGTGTGCACATAAGCAATTAGTTTTTAATTCTCTGGTTCCTCTGTCACACTGAAGCCTAGTAGAGAATTCTTTCCTGTTGCATGCAGTTAGGGAAATTGTCATTTTTTATTTCTTTAGTCTAGCTGATATTTTATTATGGACATTCTGAGGTTTCCAGCTCATATTAATATCATTCCATACACTGTAAGCATTTTTTCCATATTAAGATATTTCATGACCTGTATGGAAGAAATATAGACTTTTAAAATTATTATTTAAATGTGACAGCAATAAGAATCTTTGACATGAGGCATAAAAAGTGAGATATATCAGTCTTATATAACTACAATTTGAATTATTGCTTCATAGTAGAGTGTGTTTTTTAAAATATTGACGCTATTACTGAGAGGTGTGAAAGATTTTAAATACAGAAGCTGTTTGGATTTTTTTTTGGTAGGAGTAAAGTGTGAACTTGGATTCACAGTGTTCTCTGATAGCCTCTGCTTATCATATGCAACATATGCAAATGGCTCACTTCAGTGCTTTAAGCAGAAATACATCCGAAAATGCAGCTGCAATTATAACAAATGATAAAATTCTGGAAATCAGGTCTGAAATTCCATCCTCTTTGAAGTCAGTAGCACTCAAACTGTTAGACTTCCAGCAGTTTTCTTCACAAAACACTGTTTCATATTATAATCATTTAACTTGCCACTAGCTTCATGGTATATAGTTCACTAACTAGACCATAACTCCCAATTACCTCACCCTGATTTAATCCCATTCTTTAAGGAAGTGAAACCTATTAAAAAAAAGTATTAAGTAAGAATGTTTTCAGGGAATGCATCTCCTAATTCTTGCTACATGATTCCCTGGAAACACTTTTAAAGAGGAACACTGTATTTCTATTTGTTTCGCAAGCACACTATTCTTAATGACAGACCTGAACTGAATGTCCCCAGTATATATTTCTAATTTTAGGTATGGTTGCCTTATAATGATCCAATTTCATTTCTTTTACCCTTTATCTTGCCTGTTTAGATGAAAAATTCTCCTGTTCAATGCACAGCACCTGACACAAAAGGACGAAGATCTCCATAGAGATCCTATTAAAATATTACTGATAGTTCAACCGGTCACCATCTAAAATTAATTGGTGAGGTTATAAGTATTTTATTAGCAAGAACACAATAAAAACACCTGTTTTCAGTGATTTTATGCCACTACCTTATGAACGTATAATACTGCCTTACATATATGACAGTTCGGAAAGGAAACACCAAACATACTTGGAGAATACAATCAGTATTAAATGGTTTAACAATAGATTTGGCTTCCATACAGTAAATCCAGAGAGACTCTGCAAGCACAGGAACTAGCTACACTTTCTACACAGATGTATTTCCTACCATTTAATTTACATAAAACACATGAATTGAATTTGTTATTGGTATTCTGTACCATAAGGAGGGTCAGGAAAAAAAATCCCTATAACCATGCATGAGCGTGATGTTAAATATGAGAAAATAGCGTATTGTGCCAATCAGACAAGTATTCACAGCAACACGGTTATTAGGGGACGTTCACATGAGCAGGAATACTTGTTTGATTTGGAAGACACCAAGATCGACCGGGGCCGGTGACTAGTATACCCTACCACCAGTACAAAATAGTCCTTAACTCTACGTATGCGGGAAACTGGACTTTCTCTGCTCATGCTCTTTCTGATCAGACTTGTATTTTTCTGGCAGCTTGTGCCAGCAATCAGATTCACTGGAAACATGAAAGAGAAAAAGATCACTGGAGTTGTGCTGAACAAGCAGAGTGTTATCTCTCTTCTTGCTCTGTTTGCCCATGTGCACAATGAAAGGAAGCCAGCAGTGGTCCTGATTCAGGAAAGGGATTAGGGGCTTTATCATCAGACAGTAAGTTGAGCAAATGGCAGACCACAAACTACTTCTCTTCAGAGTACCGCTGAAGGACTTGTGGCTGAACTCCGGGCCTTAGAGGCACTAGGAGGAAGTACAGGGAGGTTGTAAAGATGAGTAGCCAGAAAATGAGGGATGCTTGTGCAAGGTCTGCTTTTGAGCCATTAGTGAAGAACACAGGAAAAAAAATTTGAAAATTCTGGAGCCCTCAAGTTCTGGTCATTTTAATTAGTTTCAAAATGTGCAATAATCCATTGAAATATTTACTCCAAAACCTTTGGTTGTTCACGTAATAATTTTCCAAAGGAGAGCACATTTGATCAGAGATTATTATAATATACATGGATTATCAAATATGTATAACGAAGCTGGTAACTAAGAAGAAGACTATTTGTTTAGTAATCGTTCTATTTGAAATAAATAAATGAAAGATGATTTTAAAGCAAGGAGTTAAAAACCAAAAAGAATTCTACGACCAGTGAAATAAAACCTTTCTGACCCTGGCCGTCTTTGTTATCACACAACCCTTCCTCAGATTCTAATTCAAGGCGTACAGGGGAGAGGTTTTAATATTATATCCTGTAAAATTAAAGATCATAAAGCAGAACATTGAAATGGTGACTGAACCCCTTTGAGCTTTCAAACTGGTCTTTGGAAACTTGGAAGGAGTCCAGATTTTTGCTCTTTGTTTTCAATCCAAAATAATCTGGAAATAATACCTGTAACAGGAATGATATTAATGTATACCTGTAATAAGGACACAAAGTGGTGGAAATATGTCAGCTTAGTCTTTTTTACTGGCAATACGATCTTTACCTTAACATGATCATCTCACACAAATTCTTTCAAATGCCAAATGGTTTGAGTTTCATTTAAATGATATGTTTTTTTTCCATTATAAGTTGATGCACACACAAAAAGCTAACTGAAAAAGACTGAGCAGAAATCTAACCCACCAAAATTCTTTATGGGTAAACTCTTCCCCTCATAATCCCTCAATCAAATCCCTCAAACATCTCAATGAGGTATCTACACAAAATTGTTTGGAAATCTTATAGACTCAGTACCTCTGAAGATGCTGCAAAGTTAGTCTACTAGCACCAGTTAACTGGTTACATAAGGAACTGGGGAATCATGAGAACTGCTCAGTTTTCTGGAGCGAGAGGCTTTCTTCTTTTCCCTACCCCTAGCTTGAGGATCAAATTTTCCATACAAATTGGCATGATGTGGTAGATTTTTCCCTCTACTATTCCACATCCCTGCTATTCTCTGCGTGGGGAACTGCCACTAATGCCAAAGAGATGCTTGGCTCATTGTGCTGTCCTGATAGTTACTTCAGAAATGCCGTTACATTAAATAGCGAGGGACAGCAGCATTTTAGTCGTGATCCATCAGGCGGATCTGAGAGGAGCTGTTTGCCCAGAGAGAGGATAGACTTTCGAGACATATGGTGCTATAATGGGGGGGTGGGGATTTTTCAATTCCAATCCACCCATTCCGGATGAGAGAGACTGAGCTAATACCCTCGTGTATGGTGCATTGCATCTAGCTACGGAAGTAGCGTTAGGATGGAATTTATGGACTCTCTAAATTGTTTGCCAGGAAATGTTTACTAGCTATGCACAATAAACGACTGTGAAAGCATACTCCTGTGTTTAATATGATATGGTTATTTCCTTATATTTGGGTCATACTATTATGATACTAATAAAGGAAACTTAAAAAAAACCCAAACAAACAACAAAAAAGCAAACAAGCAAAGTATGTTCATATTTATGGGACTTAATTTGGCAAAGTCTGATTGACTGCAAATTGTACAGGGTAAACTTACTGCATGCACCCATGGATACATGCCATGCCTGCATATTAGAAATTAAATATTTGGCTTATTTTTAGAGCAAAATATTCTCATCATCAAGTCAAGGTATGTTTTAAAAAAAGCCTTGTTACCACAGCTGCAGGGGGTCGTACATAATGAAATTACTGTGCATGTATAAGGGAAGATTACCTACCAGCTTTCCAAAATGGGTACACAGCTTCACAATTTAGAAATTAAACAGGCAGTTTTGGATCGCAGGCTGAAATCTTGGAATTTTGCTCTGTGATGTGACCTTTTCTTCCATGCAGCTCACTGTTGTACCAGGGACTACTGTACAGTTTTATAGGGTGTGTAAGATTAGATACATTCCCAAACATTTCACTCAGCTAGGAAGCAAAGTCAGAACTTTGTCTGGTAATCTGTGCAAAGAGCTTTCTCTGCTCCTTCATTTGCTTCAATGCGAGGCTTTCTATTTTTGTATAATGCATTTAAGAACTCTCCCTATTATTAAAAGAAAGCAGGCACTAACCTGATTTGTTTTAATCGTACATTAAGGATTTGAGCCTGGAGGTATGTTCATATTTTTGCATTTTTCAACACTCTTTTAGTGCATGCATATGTGTATATACACACAGCATGCTGTTCATGCTAGGGCTTTCCAAGTTTAGTAAACAAATCTTTGTAGCAATGCAGTTTCTTCAGTTTCTACTTTCTGCAAGTAAGAATAACTATGATAGACAGGCATACTTTTGTCCCTTGCTTAGTATGAATACAACAGAGGAGATTAACTGACAAAAATAAATGAAAGAACATTTAAAATTAGATGTCTTAACTTCTATAGCAGGTCATTTTAGAGCAATAAAAATTTGAAAATGCATTAGGAAATTATTTTATCCACCAGGTCTCTTTCATGCATGTTTTTTTCAAAATGAAATTTTCCGTGGGTTTCATTTTTGTAACCACAAGGAACAGTATTTATGTTTAGCTGCACATTTTAAAATTGCTATTACAGTCTAACAATGAAGTTGATCCTGTGAGGTCGATAGGGAAAAGACTCAGCACTTCTCAAGGTCAAGTCTGAGGATGGTTCATGTTGTAAAACATTTAAAGGATGAGTTGTTTCTCTGAAATATTTTCAGAGTCTCTACCAGGCTGATCACAATAGTAAAAGTATATGAAGAATACATTGTAATACTACTAGAGGTAAAAAACAGTACTAAGAAAGAGGCATTACGAATACCTTGGTGACAGTGAAACTTGTTTCTACAGATGGGAATTTTTCTGTTTGGATGCACTATGAATGCATGATTCATACCATGGGATATTAGTTTTCATTCCAACTTGATTGTTTCAAATGAAAGACCCTTAGATAAGATTTTTAAAATATTGTAAGTATCTATCTCAGCTTAATCCTATTAACTACAGCTAATGAGATGAAAACTCAAAAATGCTTCCAAGGCACTTTACCTGGACAACGTCTGTTTTATTAGTTTTATTCAGAGTTGTATTGGGTATCACGAAGGAAAAGGCACGGCTTTCAGTGTAACATAGCCAAGAAGCTGACATGTCTCGTGCCTTTCTCTTCCATTAGAGACATGCTATGCCTCCAGATGCTGCAGCCTGGATTTAGGGGCATATACTGCTCTTGCACAAATAACAGTTGCATATGTTACGAGTTAATTCCATTTTGTTGTGTGCTTTTGCACGTGGTGTTTTGAAACAGTTAAATGGAAAATACTTTTAGTTTACCATCTTGTATTGAAATATACTTGGATTATTAAACAAAAACTAAGTCCTTAAGTGATACGTTCTACAGCTCAAATGCGTAAAGTTCACGGACAAAATGCCTGTGAGAAAATTGCACAAATCCAGACAGTGTCCTCACATGCTGTATTTTGCGTTTGTGTCTCAGTCAGCTGAAAAATGTGCCAAATAATATACCTCTTATTTGCCGTACAGCTGAGCTTCACCGAGCCCACGGTGCTAGGCACTTTTCTTTCGGAAAAGAAGGGGTAGGAATAAATGGGCTCCACACTTTAATTGTGGGCCTCTACTTTAAATGAAATGTATGAGATAGGCATCAATGAAGAGCGGAAGATGGCTCCTGAGAGTGACTCAGTGCGCCAAAGTCCGATAAATACACTTAGATGATGTGAAAGCACCTCAAAGGCGTGCCTTAGTATAACAAGTTTATTGAACCCATCCTGAGACCTATCTACATTGTACCAAAGGACATGCAGGTGTGATGCCTAACGAAGCATAGCAAATACAAATATCTTGGAAAGGTTCATTTCAAGAAGTAGTATAATATAGTCAGAACTCATCAATAAAGCTACATTCTGTTTAGGGAAAATTTTTTTTTAAGTGTTTATGGAAATGTGTTTTTGCAAGGTGTCAATCTCCTCAAGGTGTGTCCTTCGGACCTTTCTTCAAGACAGTTAAGAGCTTTCCTTTTTTTTTTTTTTTTAACATCAGTATGTCACTGATGCCAGCAAACTTAAAACAGTTTCCCAAATCAAAATCTTTGAAACAAATAACATTTTATCTTTTGTTGATATTTCTGCAAATTAAGCTCTTCTTGGCACGTATTTTTCAGGGAAACCTAGCTTGCTTTTTCCCCCCATTTCTTATTCTTTCACAAGCCATAATGTCTGCATCTAAAAAAACCCTGTTTAATCTAAAATGATAATTTCAAACAATTGTTACCTTGTATTTAATTTCTCCTATCCATTATCTGATATTAGGCTTTGAGGAGCATGATGCAGCTATGCATAAAAAAAGTACATGCCATTTTTAGCTCTCTGTTTCCTACAGCTATTATTAATTAAGGTTCCAATGCTGCAAATGCTTCTAGTCAAGCACATCGCCATGAATGCAAACAGGACTCCGTAGAAACACAGTACTCCCACATGAAACTGGTGAAACGCGTAGAGACTGAGTTCTTTAGGGCAGTGAATCTCTTTCTGGTCTGAATACTAGCTAGTTAGGGGTTTCTGCTCCAAGTCTAGAGCCCATCATGCTGTAAATCATAAGCAAACACACCTGCAAAGTAAGTGATATAATCCCAGCAGCAATGAAAGCCTAGATATTTTATAGGTATTTATTCCTGGTGCGTAGATATATGCATACGTGGGGTTTTTTTACCTCTAGAGCAGAAAATATTAGAAATTACTAGGAATATTCACACAGTAAGTAGTATTTTACTCATTAATGTGTAAAAGAGGTGATGAAGATTAGTGACTTATCACCCTCCTAACATCCGCTGATGGAGTCAGAGTTATGAAATATGCCCCCTGCTGCTGGTCCTACAAGGGCCTGAGAATGTCAGCCAGAGGGCAACAAATATTTCAGGTAATGGTAGGGTTTTTTCTCTATTTTGGTCTTTGTAATGTAAGCATACTGTGTATTTATCTAGTAAATGAGTAAAAGTCATAGTGTAAAACGTTCAGTGCACAAAGGTTTGAATCATCTGTATTTTTTGCTCTGAGTGACCAAATTTGAAGTATAATCAGCAAAATATTAACTGCGCAGCACAGTAAGCAGCAAGCATTTTTAAAAATAGAGTGCTGAAAATACACTTCACCTTCTGTGCACAACTATGCCTTCTATTTTCAATGGGGGCTGTGGTAACTACCTTCCAAATACATATGCCAATCAAAATCCACAATGTAAATTGCATCAAATAATGAAATTAACAATATGCAAAAATACAAGCCTTTTTTTTTTTTTTCTCTGTGATTAATAATTTAAACAGGAGAATGGACTGACTGTAGTGTCTAACTGTCAAGATCTGGAGAAAAAAAAAAAGGAAAACATATTTTTCAGGCATCGTTGACTTGCCTGTATATGCACTTTGAATACATTTCTAAATACAAATGCAAGGTATACATTACTAAAGTACCCTACAAGGCTTGTCATAACTGTTTTTTAGTTCAGTGTTGTTAAGTGGAGATAATACTAGAAAGAATGAAACAATTGTTAAATTGCAATATAACATGCAGATTGGGAAACAAATATTATTGTGCAACGGGGTTCAGTTTGCAAATAAATTATCTATTTCAAGCAAACACACGCCAAGGTTGTGAAGAGAACTTGTTCTAGGGCTTTGGAGTGTCTAATGGGGAATGCAAGTTTCCCATAGTTTAAAAGCATTCCTGAAACATCACAGTTCAGGTGTGAAGCCTCAAGTACACTAACCTGTTTAATATTTCATCAGTTTACTTAAACTAAATAGGAAGCATGAGATATTTCACTGGTTAGAGCGGAGTGGCAATTCAAATAACTTTTAATGACGTAACGCAAACTTGTAAATAATTTTCAGTAAGGGCCTCGTAGTTCAGCACAACTTTTATGTAATATACTAAATTGCTGGCATAGCTTTAAAATTTGTAATACTTGGACATCATGAGAATTAGAACAGAATCCATATGTATATGGGAGAAGTAGCTGAAAATACGGATTCAAGGTTCAAGTTTTTATAGATATGTTGTAGTCTTTAAAGTAAAAATTGTGTCTGATAAGTGTTAAACCATGGCACACGTGAACGTTAAAGAGTGAAATGAAAGTACACCACAGAAATGCAATGTTAAAGTTATGTGGTATGCGTTGTGGTTGTGCAATTTCTCACAAAAAAAAAAGTTTTTATGGTGAAGTATAGTGAAGATGTTGGTATACCATAGGTTTATAAATGGCAAATATGATTACTGCCATTCTTAACCAGTCAGGGATTCAGTATTTTCGACAAGACCATCACCAAATTATTCATTTTCTGTGCAAGGATTTTCATTTAAGGCATTCAAGCATCTCTGAAATGATGCATAATCCCCAGGCTTTATTAGTCCTGATATCTGTAGGTTTCCATTGCCGCACAGGTATCAAGAGAAACGAATTATATTGCTTCTATGGGAGTTAAACAGGCAAAATTTAGGGAAAAAAAAAGAAAAGACTGAAAATAAACATACATCTGTTGTGAATCTGGATTGACTCTAAGGTTAAATAACGATTCCTGCCTTCACCAAATTGCCATGGAAAAATACAAACTGATCATAATTACAGTACAATAAAACCTCGTCCTCTTGCTTTGGTAGGCTCTTGAGTACAATAAAATCTTTGGCTAAAATAAACTGAATTCATATTTGTAAGCCTTCTCTTTTATAGTAAGGAGAATATCCTTAAATGGCGTAAATTGCCATCCTTTTGCAGACCTGAACAAAGTTATGACAATTTATAGCACTCAAATGGTGGTCCCCAAGTATGACTATCAGCCTGATATTACTGTAATATGCCTATTGCAAATATGCAAGATGCACACAAAAAAGAACTGTTCAAGAATCCTACTTACATTCTGACAAATATTCAGGAAGATGGTTCTTTCAGCATCCAACATAAAAAAAGGAACAAGACTACAAAAGCCCTGAAGAGGAGGTATTGTGCAGTGGTTCATTCAGGTCAATTTTATATGATCTCTTTCCCCATAAATCGTTAAGTTAACAAAAAAAAAAACCAACCCACCGCCGAACCCAAAAAACCAGAAAGCGAATGCAAATATTAGCCCATACATGAAAATATAAATGATGTTCCAAACTGTGTTGGCTCCAGATGTTTTTATGAGTTAAATGGTTTACTGTTTTCATATATTTAAAACATTCTATTTTTTCACTTGATGTTATAAGCTTTGGGCAAACCTGCTGGCATTGATTTAAGCTATGCTTTTGTACCACATGTAGGTCAAACCCACATTCTGAAAAGATACAGTACGAACAAGAATTCAATCGTTAATATTGAGAGGTTATAACTGCTTACACTTTCTTCATCAATTATTTCACTGAGAGGCTTTGCACTGAAGCTTTAACTGAAAAAGTTACAAACTTTTACGAAGGATGGTATCATATAGCCATAGTTACTTGATATCTCTGCACGGAAACTTTTTTTGTCACTTCAGTAAGCATTTGAAGTTATTTGCCTTAACATTAGTTGCCTATATTTGCATTCTCCTTATATAGATTAAAATGAAAGCATAAAGCTCTAGAGATTTTTATTTCCAGTTCGTGTGTGCTTAAAACCTCCCGTTAAAGAAGTAGTAAGAACACTTGATGTAGGAGTTGTGTACTTCTGAGGGGTCTCAGGAGCCCACGGAAGCCCAGTCCCGAATATTCCGATTTGATGATGAAGCTAACGGCAAACACTTCTCCGTGCCTGTAACTTTGCGATTGCGTTCTTTTTTTTTCTTTTTTTTCTCCTCATCACCTTTTGGAGCCTCTCCTACCTCTCCCTAAGAAGTGCTATTTGGCTCCGTCTCTTATTTCTCTTGGAAACTCAATCTTTCTCCCTCCTCCTCGCACCCTCTCACTTTCTTCATTGTGCTTCACTTATTTCACTTTTCTAATCCTGTGCGGCCGTCCCCTAGAATTAGAAAAAAAAAAAAAGGCATTTTTACACCGGCTTGGGGCTGGGACCTCCCCGGCCCCTCCGCAGCAGCGGCGGCGTGAGGGCTGGAGCGGCGGCGGCCCTTGCAGGAGGGCTCCTGCACCCCCGGCCCCCCCCGACGGCGTCCCGGGCGGAC
>VZZY01017380.1:9110-19266 GCA_013400335.1 Eurystomus gularis
GGGGTGGGGGTGGAGAGGAGGGGAGAGACGGAAATAATTAGAATAGCTTTGTGTTGCCTATCAATTTTTTTTTATCAGGACTGTCAAAGAAACTTCTTAGAACACAAGACAATAATTCACAGTGAAAAACCAGCCTGTGTTCTGACATTTTCAAACTTTATTGAAAAGCTTATTGTTTTTACCAGTGTTCAGAGTGAAAAGAACAAAGTCAAGGACATAGTTTACATTCTGCATTTAAACAACAGTTGATTAGGTGATAACAGTACTAATTACTCACTAGCAGGCGAACAGGCTACGTAATCAAAAATGTGTTTGCTGCAGTGAAATTTATATTGTCATGAAGAAATAGATGGCAGACAGTGCTTTGAAGAGTAATCTAGACAAACTAGGACTTTATCTAGATGCAGCAGCAGTACTGCTATCTAGTTTGTTACCACATCTTCACTGACTACCTGGTTTAGCCTGCACCGAAGTGGTGTCTACATATGCTCCTACTAGAGGAAATGGCAAAGTTTGTGCTATTTTAGAAGTATAAATAAACCATTTGCACAGAAAATGGTGAAAGAATAGATATTAATTCCTAGGAACTTAGAAAGAAAATATTATATTAAAGCTACTGAAAGAGTGGTTAGGCACTGGAACAGACTGCCCAGGGAGGTAGTGGAGTCACCATCCCTGGAGGTGTTTAAAAAGTGAGTGGGTATAGCACTTGAGGCTATGGTCTAGTGGTTAGAGAGGTGTTGAGATGAAGTTAGGACTTGATGATCCTAGAGGTCCTTTCCAACCATAATGATTCTATGATTCTACTGTTAAATTATATATATTCACAGAAACTATGGTTTTAGGAGATTATGGTTTGTGTTTTCTTTTAAGCATTTAAGATATAGTTTGTGGCATTGGTACATAAGGTTTAAAAAATAAAGCAAAATCTTACAATGAGGCAAATCAAACACCCAAGTAAGATAACAGCTAAATATCACAAACATTTTTTAAAATATTTTTATGAATTAACCGCAATTAAGGTGTTATCTGTGGAAGGAAGCTCCATCTCATTCACTTCCACTGATACTGTATTTGCATTTTATTGAATTCCTCTTTTCTTTTGTATTAAAAAAATACAGTCCAAATTATGATGAAGTCATAATAGTTATTCATTTAGAGGCACAATCTGTAAATCAGATATCTATTTATTAACGGTATGTATAGTTAATTTTACTTGTAATTCAGTTACTACTTTCAGATTTTTAATTCAAAATAGCCTAAAGTCTCATTATAGCAATGCTGTCAAGAATATAAATAATGAAAATAAGAGTGTTCTGAAAGTTAGCTACACAGTACATTTTGTGGCAAGGGTTTACTGACAGCCTCTCCATTCTGATGGGTGAGGTTAGGGGAACCCACATAACTAGCACTTGACTCAGCTTCTTCTGAGAACAGTTGCAGAAGCTAGAGTTCTTCTACTTACGGTTTTCTGGTTTTGACAGAAATGTAACACTAGGGAATATATGTTACCATTCAAAGGGGTGGGAGAGAGCTCTGAATATCAGAAGATAGGAGGAAGAAATGCCTAACCTTTCAGGATGTTTGATGCACGGAAATGAGCTCAAAAACTCGCACAGAGATTATGAGGAGGTATGTTTATTTGCTGGCGGGTGCAAGGGGGCTAGTGCCTCCAAAAATGTGCACACCAGCATGGCTCTACATCTTGCTTGTAATCAATAAAATGTTACATATTCATTACTTTCCATTACGCCTATACATATGTATAACCTATCCTGCTTCGTATGGAAATCAGGTCTCCTCCCTCTTGCACCTGTGCAGTGCACCATAGTGGTTGTCTTCAGGTGGTCGACCCACACTTTTAAGTCCTGCACGGTCTCCTTAGAGTCTTGGTCCTCTTCCAGGTCGCATAGTTGGCTCGAACGAGTTCTTTCCATACTATGTTCTTGATAAGGCAGATGTTCCGTCTCCCTCAACCTTTTGCAGTTAGTTTACACAATAGGCCCTGTAGTTGTGTCTACTTTAAAATAAGTGAGTGATGCTTTAGCTATGTCTGCTCTAAGATAACTGAGTAATGCTTCTCTAAGCTAGCTTCTAAGGTTCAAGGCTACATTCCTCCCTTCAGGAGGATGGAGACTGGGGTGGGGGGAGCACTGGGGCCTGGAGAGGTCTCTGCAGTGGGGGGGGGGCGCAGGTGCAGCCCCCTCCAACCCACATCTCTTCCCCACACAATGCTGAGGAGGCCGGATGGTGAGGGAGGGCTAAATGGCGGAGGGTAATAGATTACATTCCTTTCTTCATGTTGCTATCACAAACTTGCTTTTTTATGGTGCCATACATGCAGTACTTTTTTTTTGCTTCATGTGTTATTTAATCACAGTCTTTGCTTTATTTTGTCCTGCCAGAGGGAACTTCTCATTTATTTTTCATTTATATGTCCAGTTATTAGAAACATTACATTAATGCCAGAGTCTTGTCACAATTTCAATTAAAACAGCTGTTGCGTACAAGCAATTAGACGTCTATGCAGCAGCTTCCTCATTGCTGATTGCTGTTTACCAGTCTGTTGATGCAATTAGACTAATAGTTTACACGTGTACTGTGCCTTCCATGCATGGGATCTTGAACAATTAATTGCTCATAGCAGCATTCAAAGCAGGTAAAATGCCAATTATTCACCTTCCCATGTGGAACAGCTGTCAGAGTCTGCCTGAAGTCTGATTTACCTGCAGAAGGACAAAGGAGAGAAGGCAAGTAGACAAGATCAGTGGCACCAGGCCGTGTTTTATATTGGAAAGAACAGAGGGGCAAAGAAAACCACTCTGAAGTAGATCTTTGCTGACCAAGAAGGCAGAAAATCTAGTTGAGAGGAAGATGGAAGAACTTCATTTGTGCAACAAGTGGGATCCTAAGGCCTTTAAGTTTGCTGTCAGAATGCTGAACAGAATTGTGGTACAAATAAGTGGTATAGTCTTCCCTTCCTCTGCATGAATATGTTGACATAAAAAACCTTTGTACTGATATTTTTATTCTGTACAGAAACAAAACAATCACTGTTAATCATGGTTACACAGTTTTACTGTATACATATGGGGGTTTATTAGTGCAGATGTTTGGTTGAAAAGAAATCA
Organism: Eurystomus gularis; assembly: GCA_013400335.1. NCBI lineage: Eukaryota > Metazoa > Chordata > Aves > Coraciiformes > Coraciidae > Eurystomus > Eurystomus gularis. Next base: position 12,242 of record VZZY01017380.1, read on the forward strand.
CTAATCAGACTGAAGTAGCTCTTCTTAAAAGTATCAAGCTACTTAGCTGAGCGTTATTTAAGAGGGAATGAGGGAAATGAAACATTCTCTCCTCCCACAAATTCATAATAGTCTAAATGTTTTGGTGTATAAGCCCCCATTCTCACTGATTTGTTCCATCAGTCACTGTATGACAGAATGAACAGGCTTGTTATACCATCATACTGTGAATGATACTGAATTTTAACAGTGTTACCCTGTTTCAAGACTGCACAAAGTGCAGCACAAGCATCCCAGGACTCTTGTCTCCAGGTGCAGCAGTTTGTCTTTCCTCTACTCTTTCTTGGAAGAGGCCAAAGAGATACCTAGGGAGTATTAATATTACAGTAAGCATATCTCAGTAATATTAACCCTTCTCAACCCTTTGTTCTTCAGAGTTTGTTTTTTAACTAAGATCAGTTCAATGGTCTGTATTACAGATGAGCCCTTCTAACAGTTGTTTTGACAAAATGAGGGTCACGTTAAGCATAGGCACAAGCAAGCAGAGGAAGAAAAGGAAATTGTTAAGGTGAATGTGCTGCCAAAGCCAGTCTCCTTCAACAACATCTTCAAGTACAGTGATACAGAAAGAATTAAGATGATAATCAAAGTTATCCACCTGACATCTTGGGTTATGTGCTACTTCCTTTGCACTGTACATAAGTGGTTGTAGTAGGTATAAAATAACAGAGTAAAATGTTTCATTTTAAATATTTATATCACCTTTTAGATCAGTTCAGATATTATTTATAAACCCATTTACCTATGTGCAATATTTACTTTCCATTATTACATTATATTTCATTATATGTTATACTGGAACCCATATTTTACATAGCATTACATTTTATCATCATGATGACCAAGACCTGGGAAGATAGTCTTTACTCCTTAATAATTAAAAACATTAAACCTCTTGTAATGTCATTAAATTGAAAAATCATCTTTATTTAATGATCTGTAAATCATTTTCACAGAAATTTTTGAGTGTTTAAGAAACTTGTCTTTAGCTTTGCAGAGATAAGTAACTGGATGTATCTACTTCCTGATAGTTATTTTTAAAAATATATATAGTCTTTGTGTAATTTTCCTGTGTTTTTCCTGTGAGTTTTGAGTGGTGTCTACAGAGATAACACCTGAAATTCAAGATATAACTTTCAAGAAATATCTTTCTATATGTTGTGTCACTGTCTGGCCTTGCTAGCAGTGAAAGTCTGCCAAACAGTACTGTCACAAGATTTCTACCATTCCTACTCCTCAGGTTGAACTGGAATGTTGGGTTGGTAATCCATGCTATCACAAGAAATTCTCCTGACTAGGACTGTAGCAGACTACATAAAACCCTTTTTCTTACATTTTGATACTCATTTAAAAGTTATGACCTTTGAGCTGAATAAAAAGCCACAGTATCAACGTCACCTGCTACAAATTATTGTCAGAGACCTTTCTTCTTTTGATAATGAAGTGAGAGCAATGAATTGGATACTTTTCTTCTCTAGCAGACAGAGAGATTATTCCTAGTGCACCTATCTGAGAACAACAGGATAAACATTTATATCCACCCTTTTCTTTGAGGAAGAAGTTATTTTGATGGTCTTATCATTTAATCTTCTAAACATGTCAGGGATAGTTCTCCATTGAAGTTTATGGTTGTAGGAGTGTGCCAAAATTTTGAAGAAAATTTTCTTATGCATTTGCAGAAATTGAATGCACCACAAAGACTGTACCTCTCCAGAGCTAAAGATTTATTAAAATGAGCTAGAAGGATTTCACTTTTCTAAACAGAGAGACTTGGGTCGATTGGTGGGAAGACTGACAGTAAAATTAGTTGAGAATAACTATTCAACCTGCTCACTGCATTCTTAGTATAGGAAGGTCATTTTAACTAGTCCTCCATTTGGTTCAGCAGTTTTTCTGGGTTTCAGCAAGTGTGACAGACTTTTTTGTGGATCTCTAACAGGTGTTTTCATTCTGTCACTTCTGACATTTGTCTATTTAGTTGTTCCATTGTTCTCCAGAATCTTTCTTATGCTCTTATACTTGCTTTTGCCCTGTTTCAGTTGCTGCCCGTTCCACTGTGTGTCAGGGAAATCACCCATCTGAGCAGTCTCAGGCGTGCTCTGCAGAGACATTACCCCCCTTGCAATTGGTTTTTGGAGGGAAATTAAGTGTTACTTGTTCTGTGCATTTAGCATCGTGGTGATTCACCAAGATAGCTTTTTTCTGTGGTGATTTCTGTTTTTGAAGAGTAGGAGGAAAATGCATCTATCCTCAGTCAGATTTAAAACCACAGTACAATTTGATTGCAGTAATTTTGAATCTAAATATATGATTTCTATGACAGCAGCATGTGGAAGGTTCATTATATGAATAGAACAATCACATTTAACATAGAAGATACTCGTGCTGCTTAGTAGGCAATGTTTCAAAGTAAAGAAAGTTTAGAAAAGAAAAAACAACACCTTTTATAGGTCTTCTTCACTTTGTGTAGAGTTGATGGGAAGAAGGGGCTTAATTCCATCTTTTGGTGGTTCGTTATTTGGTAAAGGAGCCATAAATGTGCCCACTTGGACAGCCCACTTGGACAGCCAGCTCACACTGCTCTCAAAATCACAGCAAGGTTTTCTCTTGATGAGCCTCATGGGCTTAACACTGGTTCCATGCACTGGGATTTTTCTTGCAGCATATTTTGTGATAAAAATGGTAGTCATCTGGAAGCTATAGCAATTCTGGCACCACAGGTCAAGCACAAAGATTCTTTTTTACAAATATCCTGTTCTTCCTTTTGTTTAGCCAAGTGGCTCCATTTACAACTATTACAAGCCAGAATGGAGGAAACATTGTTCTGTGCTACAGAGTAGGTAACTTCAAATATGCAATGCTTTGCAGAGGTACATTCAAAGAAACATCTCAGTGCCATGCTTCTTATGCATTACATGCTGAACCTTCACCCTCCTGCACAACATTTACAGCAGTTTTTCTATCAGTATTGGTACATACCCTGTCTGTCAAGATAGGAGGATAATGCATACCAGGTGACATCTAAGCAGCATGACTTTGCATCAGTTAAGAGCACTTAGACAAAAGGCCTGGTTTAATGCTCTTTAAATATGTGTAGTGTGCAAAGGAGCATAGGATGGCAGCTAGGCAACTGTCCAAGAAGCATCCTTCCATCTGTTGCCAAACCAGCACTAGCACACTACTCACTGAAGAGGGAGTCTAGAATCTGCGTTATCTTGTTAGGGAACATCAGCACAAGTAATTTCAACATGTACAAACTAAGCTTGTGCTAAACTGACTCTTGCAAGTCAAGCACAAGACCATTCAGAGCAAAAGAAAGAAACGTGAAAGAGGCTTTTTAAAAGGTGTTTTTTTTTTCTAGAGTAGAACTAACAGTCTAACAGTACCAGCTCTGCTTCCAAATTTTCAAACTGCAGTGGGATTTCCTGGGGGATAATTACATAATGTTAAATTAGAAAACTTGCTATTAAAAGTTAGAGGCCTATTTCCTCTGCCTGTTTACTCTAGGTACTTGAAAGTGATATGACGTCTTTTGTGCTACTATTGTCTTCTCCTTCCAGTTCTGTTATTCCAGTACTGAATTTGTACTGAAGAATTGTTCCCTGGGACTCAGTCTCTTCTGCTTTACTTAAAACCCTTGTAAAATCATGCAAACGTATTAATCTGTTATAACTGTATTCAAACGCAATTACAATTTGCAGCTTAATGGAGGGGCACAAAGTCATGCCATTTATTTCTTATTTGTGAGTTGTCATCCACTCTTGCGTACATGCTGAAGATGTAACAGCTGTGTTCTACTAGTTCAGTTATCCTTACAATGAAGTTGGAAGGGAATATTTAGAACTCAGGATTGCCAATAAAATTGTCCAAAGGTCATACATCTCATCTTCTACTGAGGGACTGCTTGTCTGACATTCCCTAGTGGGCCTCTTATTCATAAGATTTCAAGTAGGTATTGAATTGTACTACTTCACCACAACTTCCCTTTCTGATACTTTTTCTAGAGAGTTTCTATTCTTTTATCCTTCAGAATCTAAACTTCAATTTTTTAAAAAATACTTTATATTCACTGGAAATAGAAGTATGATTCATTTATGTTGCTATAATTACCTTGATGTGAAACACTATTGGAAACATTATCTAGTTTTATCTCCCTAGAGATAGTTCCTTCAGTATTTTAATCTCACCCAGTCTTTTCTTTATCTAGCCACATCAAGGTAAAAAAATCGATGCTCCATGCCTTCAAGCATATTTCACGAAGAGTGATACTGAGTTAGCTATCTCAGTCCAAAAAGACATCTACAAATGCAGCAAAGACATAATTATGTTTGCACTAGAAAAGATACCCATTTAAGTGAGTGCTTCCATTGCTTGCAAGCCAAATGAATTGGAGAAGTTTGTCCGCACGGTTGAGAGTTCTCTCTCTCTTCTAGAGTCAGTTGTGTTCACAATGCTAGTATAGTACCTGTCCCATGTGCATGACTAGGATGCCTCAGCATAGAACAGATCATATGAGCTGTCTGCATTCATCCTTGACTCTTCTCTGGCACTTGAGTATACGTACTCTGATGAGATATTATTCAGGATGTCTAAAATTAGAGTTCTTACTGCAGAGTGACGACACATCCCTCTACAGGATAGTAGGGTTGCCATGAAGAAAAGAGGCAGAATTATGAGCATGCTTTAGTATCTCATTTAGTAAACACCCAGGGTTTTTTGTTTGCTTGTTTTTGTTTGGGTTTTTATAGTGTGTGATTGTTACTTTATTCTGCTTAAGATAGCCTTTATTGTTATTATCTTTAAGGAAATCTGCTCTGCTACTGCTCTGAGGGAGTTAAACAAGACTGAAAGCCTTAGGTAACCATGCTTTACGTACACCAGTGTAGGTTCACTGGGTAGCAATAGCAAGTAAACTGCACTACTGTGAATTTCCTAATGCAGTGAGGGCTTGAATTCAGCATGGAAGTATTCCTGATAGGCTTGCTAAGGAAGGTTTGAGACTATGACAAGTTAAGAAATTTCCCCTGATGTTTTACACATTGCTAATCCTGCACCAGTCTAGAGAAGAGGAGCTTTAATGAAATCCTGTGGTCTGTTATGTCATCTGTATGTATCTCCTACCCTTTCATATAGACTGCCTCAAACATTAGTTTTGAGAACTAATTTTAACAAGTAAAAGTTAAGTTTTGAGATGGAGAAAACTAGGAACACTTTAATGAAAGACAATCAAGTATTATGTTGTCTCAGATCATATTCTTATCTGTTGTTTCATTGAAAATATTTTGTTATCAAAAGTAGTGTTGATCTTATCAGGTAAGATGATCTTAAATATCTTGGAACAGGGTAGTGGGGCAAGCCTTGAAGTATTTGATAAGAATAGACCTTCACGTTTATTTTGAAATAAAACTTTAAGGAATAGAGGATCTCCCTTCCTCCTTCAAAGTCCCTAATTTTATCTTGTTCATTTTACTGGTCCCCTGGCCCTTCTGAAAGCATCTGCTACTCCCATCTTGATAGCTGCAGTGTTTCTAACGTGGAATAATAAGCATGCTTCATGACGGGTGCACAGCAAGGGTAGGCATTTGCCAGAAAGAAGCTGCAGATGCAGCTTTAACCCTGCAATTGCCCACTGAACCAAGAATGCTGGTTGAAAAACAATGGATTACTCTTCTCGTGAGCAATAATTAAATTAACAGGGACTAAGGATACAGGAATTGGCAAAGCTTGAAGACTTCTGTGGTTTTCTTCAATCAAGCTGTTCTTTTGTTGCATCAGAAAAATGTGTCTGATATTTGCAATTAGTTTTCATAGCTGCTAGGTCATATCTAGTAGACCATAAGCAGGAAAGGTCGCTCTCTTCAGAGTAAAGAATTTGAACTTGTAAAGGAAAGTGAAACATGTCAAGGATGAAAGACTATGCTGTTGTGTGTTGGAAAAATAATAAGTCATATCAGAACTCTGACTTTTTTTTTATTTTGGGAGGCTTTTATTTGTAAGAGTAACATCTTTTAAAAGGTATAATCCCAGGCATCAGCCTTACATTGTTCTCCCTCTTCTTTCATAAATCATCATTTCACTCTCTTAAAAGGAGAAATAATACAGTTAAACTAAATATCCTTCACTCCAAATATTTCCATTAGAAGAGGTTCGTAGAGGTCATATTGGCTCATTCGAAGGTCAGTAATAATTTCCCAAAGCTACTGTCATTTTAATTTTATAAATATTGCCACTTTAATTTTACACAATTTTATCATACTGATGCCCCATATTTATGTCAATGATTTCTTCTTCCAAGAAGTTTTCTAGTGTCAGGATACTCCAGTCACATATTGCAAGTTCTTTCTGTTTTATTCCACCAGACAAGTGTCAGAATGCATATCCAGACACATGACAATATTTTTGAGGTGTTTGTTTGTTTTTGTTGAAATTAGGAGAGAATACTTTGTTTCTGTCTTGACAGTTACTTACATGTCCTATAAGCTTAGGCTGTATTGATTCTTATCTTCTACTCCTGTGCCTGTTTTCATGAAACTTGTTGGAACTTTATAGCTGTGAGACCTCTGCTTCCATGATAAATGTGGTAGAAATTGGACAGTTACTTCAAAGTTGCCAGGGAAAGCATTAGCAGACCACATAATAGACCACAGACTCACAGGAATAAAATGGGTTCATTATGAGGAAAACTGTCATGAGGACATTAAGAACAGTTAGTTACTCTCAGAATTTTGCTTTGATCAGGTGCTGAAGAAAAAACAAATTGGTAATTATTGAAACTAAAAAGATCATAATGAATAAAACAGTCTCTAGTGCTCTGGAAGGTTTTTAAGATCATGCCACTGACATTCAACCCTCAGCTTCTAAAGGGTTTTCTGAAAAAAATTTTCACCATCTCAGATACTCTATCATTATTGATGATGTCAATTGGAGGTCACTTCCAACAGAACTCAACCTCTTTTCCCTTTTCTCTCCTCTCCTCTCTCTTCTCT
>VZZY01017381.1:0-26811 GCA_013400335.1 Eurystomus gularis
AGATACCTGAGAGGTTAAAGTCCTCCACAAGAACAACTGCAAGTGACAGCAAAATTTCTCCCAGCTGCTTATAGAAAGCTTCATCCACCTCACTGCTTTGGCTGGGAGGTCCTCAACCACGTTTTATACCTGTATTGCTTTTGGCAAAAGAGTACCTGCAGGCTAACATGGACCTTTAAAGATACTTTAACTGAAACTGTCCTTTATATATTCTTAGATCAATAACTCTATGGAAAAACTTTTATATCAAGACATCTCAAAGTAAATCAATTATGATGTTGCTGAAGTCTTTTAAGTAAAGTTGAGTGAGGTGGAGGCAGGGGAAAAAAAAAAAGAAGTTCAAAGAAAATTAACTACTATTTTCCAGTTATAGGAAATTCACATTCCAAGGAGAAAACTGCATGTTCCTCTCAAGTCTTTTGTTCTCACTGGATTGAACTCAGAATTAGTGAAGTAGATAGCAGCACCCCCCTGTAAAAATAATCATGGTCATTTATTATGATGAAGAGGCATGCATATGAGAAAGTAAGGCCAAAAAAAGACAGATGTAATTGCAGGCTGAAAAATTAAAGCCTCAAGGCAAAAATATTCATGTTACTAACAGAATTTTCAGTGTTAATCATGGGTGTGGGGGCAGTATTCTGGTTGGTTGGGGCTTTTTTACAAGAACCACTTTGTAGTGAGCCATGACTGTTCTGCAGGCAGTTTATAAAGAAGTAGTTGGATAGTGGAACAAAAGAATTAATACTTGCACTCTTGCAGAGAATTTGGCAAGAATATGTCAGATAGTTCTAGTAAGAAGGTATCTCTCATTTATTTGGATTAGATATTTCTTTATTCATAACAATAAAGACTAAATTCCTCTTGGTATTAGATGTCATCTCTGACTCATTCTCTGTAAGAGTTCAAATCAGTAAGAGCAAAAGTGTTGAGCATCTTCTCACTCACTTTCAAGTGTGAAAGAGTAAGTAGACTTCCTTGTCCCAGATGTTTTAATCTAGAAAGATTAAATTGTTTTTTATTCCCTAAGAGAAATATTATATCAAACAGGTTAATTAAAAATGCCAGCCACCAAGCTGTCATTTCTAATCATGAAGTAGCTAGTTGATAGTTTATATGAGTCATTAATTATGTTCATTGCATACTGAAGAAGATTGATTCCTTCCTGGGTTACACCAAATTTTCACACCAAATTTTCAAGTATACCTCCACTAGTTGATATAGTCAACAGAATATAGATGATCCAGTGCTCTTAAATTTTTTTATTGCAGATCATTGACCATCTGTATAACGGTAGGTTTGCAAAACTTCTGGAAAATGGTGAAAGCCTACCACTCATTTTCCTTATATGAGAAGACATATCTGTGGAAAGACAAAACATTTATGAACTTAAGAACTGTATAATGTTTTGCTGTCTTGATAAGTAGATACTGACAATATAGTCTCTGATTTCTATGACATTTTATCTTTTTAATTTGCTTTACAGGCTGGAGGGCCACGTAGGAAAACAATCAGCTGAGACCTTGAAACCTTCTACATTTGCAGAGGAGGAGTATTAATTAAATAAAGGCAACTAAATGATGAATACTTCATTTAGGGAGAAAAAAGGAGTTCTGAAATACCCTAATTAATATCTTCAAACTTGGTATCCTGTATTTGCATGACTTACTGAGCAATAACGCTATGAAAAGACATAAAAGCATGTAGAAATAAAGGTTTTATTCAACACATGCATTTCCACCTTCTACTGCAAAATTAATTCATTATTCTTCTCAAATGTATTAATTTAAACATTTTTAAATTATTAAAATAAGATGTTACATATCACTTTATATATTATATATGAACAATTAATTAAAATAATTTTAAGACTGGGTAGATAGTAGCCTAGTGCTTAATGATTTAACCATTTAAATACACCAAAAAGTGTCCTTTTGATGAAATTTTTGTCATTAACTTAAAACAAGTTAAAATTTTTTCATGATAAAGACATTCTAGGTTTACAAGGTTAGAGCATTGTTTGTTATTGACATTTTTAAATTAAGATACTGCCAGCTTGGAAAACATGATTTATGTTTGGCAGTACAAATGACACTTTCTATTAGAAAAAGGTTTATAAATTTTCTGTATAAGGTGAGATTCACTTACCCAGTGCTCTTAGGTTTTGGTGTTGTTTTTTTTTCTTTTGTTAATCCAGTCTAAACATAGAATCATCAAATCATTGAATCATAGAATGGTTTGAAGTGGAAGGGACCTTTAAAGATCATCCAGTTCCAACCCCGTGCCACAGACAGGGACCTCTTTCACTGGATCAGTTTGTTCAAAGCCACATCCAACCCAACCTCGAACCCTTTCAATGATGAGGCATCCACAGCTTCTCTGGGTAACTTGTTTCAGTGTCTCACCAACCTCCTAAAAAAAAAATTTCTTCCTTATGTCCAACCTGAACCTACCTTCTTTCATTTTAAAACCATTGCCCCTTGTCCTGCTGCTGCAGGCCTTGGCAAAAAGCCTTTCTCTGCCTTTCCTGCAAACCCTTTTTAAGCAGTGAAAGGCTGCAACAAGGTCTTCCTGAAGCCTTTTATTCCTCAGTCTGAACAATCCCATCTCTCTCAGCCCTTCTTCACAGGAGAGGTGTTCCAGCCTTCTGATAATTTTCATGGCCCTCCTCTAGACCTGTTCTAACAGATCCAAGTCTGTCTTGTATTTGGGACCTTAGAGCTGGATGCAGTACTACAAGTGGGGGTCCCACAAGAGAGCCTCAGGTCAATCCCTGGGAAAGTAATGAAGCAGATCCTTCTGGGGGCCATGACAAGTAAACTGAAGCACGTAATTGGGAAAAGCATGGTTTCATCAGGGGCAAATTGTGCTTGACAAACCTAATTACCTTCTACGACAAAGTAACCTGCTTGGTTGATAAAAGGCAAGTGGTGCACATAGTCTATCTGGACTTCTCCAAGGCTTTTGACATGGTCCCCCACAGCCTCCTCCTTGAAAAACTGACTCATTTTGACCTAGACAAATGGTCTGTGTGGTGAGTGGGAACCTGGCTGATGGGCCATACCCAGCAGGTGGTGGTAAATTGTTCATTCTCAAAATGGCAACTGGTCACAAACAGGGTTCCCCAGAGATCAATATTGGGCCCAATGCTGTTTAATGTCTTCATAAGTGACTTGGCTACTGGAATTAAGAGCACCTTGATGAAATTTGCAGATGACACAAAAATAAGTGGGGTGGTCAATGGTCCAGAGGGTAGAGCCACCCTCCAGGAAGATCTGGACAGGCTGGAGGAATGGGCTAGCAGGAACCTCATGAAGTTCAGTGGGGATAAGTGTAGGGTCTTGCACCTAGGAACACATAACCCAGGAAGGTGGTTCAAACTGAGATCCACCTGGCTGTGGAGCAGCCCTGTGGAGAGGGACCTGGGGGTCTTGGTGGACAGCAGGCTCAACATGAGTGATCAGTGCACTGCAACGGCAAAGAAGGCTAGTAGAATGTTAGGCTGCATTAACAGGGGCATCACCAGCAGAGACAAAGGAGTCATTCTCCCGCTTTACTCGGCACTGGTCAGACTCCACCTTGAGTACTGTTTTCTGTTTTGGTCTCTGCTATACAAAAAAATATGTGGACAAGCTGGAGAGGGTCCAGAGAAGGGCCACAAGGATGGTCAGGGGACTGGAAGACCTGCCATATTAAGAAAGGCTGAGAAAAATGGGTATGTTCAGCCTTGAGAAGAGAAGGCTTAGGGGAGACCTTATTGCAATGTACCAGTACATGAAGGGTGGCTACCAAGAGGAAGGAGACTCCCTTTTTACAAGGAGTCACGTGGAAAATGCAAGGGGTAATGGCTGCAAGCTGCCCTGGGGAAATTCTGACTGGAGTCTAGAAGAAAATTTTTTACAATGAAAACAATTAAACATTGGAATAGTCTCCTAAGGGAAGTGGTGGATTCCTCAACATTAGACAGTTTCATGACTCATCTTGAGAGGGTGCTGGCCCATCTCACTTAAGCTATACTTCAGGTTGGACTGGATGATCCTTGAGGTCCCTTCCAGCCTGGCATTCTATGAATCTATGAATGAATGAATTGATGAACTCTTTCCTATATATTTCAAAAATATAAGTGCTGATGTTCTGTGGAAGAAAATCTGAGACTTTTCACTGCAACATTTCTTTGCTCATCAGAGTGTACATACAGACATATGCAAAGGTAGATATTTTTTCTTTCAACAGAGAGAAATAAATTACCTAGGAAAAGTCTTTATTTTTCTTTGATGAAAAAGATAATGTGGGGAAAGTGTTGGTAATTGTTGGGAAACCCTTTATCAAAAAACTTTTCTCGCATTCTCTGTGTAAGGGAGAAGTAAGCATGGGCTGCTCTGCAAGGAAGGGGAGCCCAGGGCAGAGTGTAACAGGGAAGAAGGTGAGGCAGTGGGTTTAACAAGGGTGCAATCCCGCAGCAAGAAGACCAAAGCAGTCCTGGTGACACTGACTGCATTTTGCCAACAAATCATTAGAGAAGAACATAAAGACCAGCAGGTTTGGACCAAGAAAAAACTGAGAAGTCAGGCCAGTAAGGTGACATCAAGATCAGTAGGGAATACAGTCAGGCTTCAGGGTACATGCAGCAGTTTCCCTTCTAGAGTGCTTTAATTCTAATCTCTAAAAGTCAGTTCACAGTTCTCTTTAACTGCCTCAACAATGGTCCTGGTGACATCTCAGCTGCTTGAGTGTGTCCCATCCCAGTCTCCAGCTACCGTCTTACAGGCACATGTTTTTTTTACCTCTTCTGTGACATATCTTCCAACTCCACAGGGATACCTTTGATAACTTACAGCATCTCAAATAACACAAGGCACCTACATTTAAGCAGGTAAACAGTGTTTTGTCTTTGTACATTATATATTGCTCAGCTTAAACTTTTATTGTGAAAATGGTGAACTAATTCTTCTCAGAAGTCTTAGCATTTGAGTAGGAATATGAGGCTGCCACGTAGTGCTGTGTAGGAAGGAGAAATAAGAGGACGCTGCCATGTTCTGTGTACATAAAGGTCAATAATAGGAGATAAATCATATAGAAAATTGTATATAAATATAAGTATATAGAATAAACACTTTTATATTCCCTTAACCTTTCCCCCGGCTTCTATTTTTGCATTCCTAGACTTATTTTAGAAATTTTCTAAAGATTTCCTCACATTTGACCTCAGCTGAATGTTAAATTATTTCTGATGTAGAAAAGACATATTTAATATTATGAGTAGAGGGGAGCTTCATTTTTTTTTCTTAGATACAAAGTTTTTTCATTGTAGTCTCAGGTGAATGGCAATCCCTTCTCCTAATGGACTCATACCTGAGCATTTGGTAGATACCCATCATTTTTTGTGTGTGTTTGGAGTTCTCTGAAAAACCTAAGGAGACAACCTTTCTCCATAAGCTGGAGGAGAGTTAGGGTCCAAAGGATTTTGCTTGTGGTTTGGGGCAATGTTAATTAATAGTCTGGAGGTGTGCCATAAATATTAAATGAGTTAAACAAGACCTTAACTGACCAAACAGCTGGGGAAAAAGTTTGGTCATTTCCTGCAACATCTCTTGCAAAACTTCCCTCAACAAGAGACCAAGTGAAAACACGCTTAGTCACTATAGTACAACCAGAAAAAAAGCCCACTGACAAATGAGGAATAATACAGTGTGTATTTCACTGATTCCAATATAATCTAAAAGTCATATATTGACTTTATCAAAGTTAAGTGTCCTTCAAAATTTGTTTTCTATTCAGTATGGTAATGATCCTGGGGTGCACTAAGAAGACTGTGTCCAGCAGATGGAGGGAGGTCCTCTTCCCCTTCTACTCTGCCCTAATGAGACCTCAGCTGGAGTACTGTGTTCAGTTCTGGGCTCCCCAGTTCAAGAGGGACAGAGATCTACTGGAGAGAGTCCAACAGAGGGCTATGAGGATGATTAGGGGACTGGGACATCTGCCTTATGAGGAAAGGTTGAGAGCCCTGGGGCTTTTTGTTCTGGAGAAGAGAAGCCTGAGAGGGGATCTAATTAATGTGTCCACATATATGAGGGCTGCATGTCATGAAGAAAGGGGCAACCTGTTTTCACTTGTGCCCTGCAATAGGACAAGGGGCAATGGATACAAGTTAGAGCACAGGAAGTTGCACCTCAACATGAGGAGGAACTTCTTGACTGTGAGTGTTACAGAGCACTGGAATGGGCTCCCCAGGGAGGTTGTGGAGTCTCCTTCTCTGGAGACTTTCAAGACCTGTCTGGATGCATTTCTGTGTAACCTGCCCTAGATTCTATGGTTCTGCTTAGCAGGGGGGTTGAACTTGATGATGTCCAGAGGTCCCTTCCAACTCCTAACATTCTATGAGTCTATGATTCTGTGCAATACAAATAATACACTAATTTGCTTTGGAAAGCTGTTCACAACCAAAGAACATTTACAGTCAATCATTTTTATTCCTTTTTTGTTTTGCACCAATGATATAATAAACTGGGATTCACTCCATCTTAGTTAAGATTTAAATGTACAATGTTTTGAGTCAGCTTTAAAGTATAATACAGCATGAGTGAAGTGGTGAACCTAGCCCCAGGATACATCCCTGAATCACACTATAGTTATACATCTTTCTTGTTATGATTTCTGTTAGTTTTCTTCATTTATATATATCCACATTGTAACCTCTGTTTGTTTCAGCAGACAAAGGGATATAGTGCAATTCATAGTTTAATATCATAAATTATTTTCAGTTTTCCCATGTGAAAAGAACATGGCAACAGAAAAACAACAGAATATCAGTCAAATTTATTGAAAAGGCAACTCAAAATATCTCAATATCTTAAAAATCACATTAAAAATTGTATAAAGTTATTTAAAAGAGGAAAGAATCTGAATGTTCTTACTGATGTATGAGCTGGTGGATCTTTACTAGGAAATAAAATAAATACTAGCTTTGCTTTCATTTTTTATTAAATAAGGCAGAGATGCATCTTCACAGAGCATTGGAAAAAATTTAGGAATATAGTTTTTTATTTTACTATCTACATTTAACCCATAACCAGGGCTAAACGATAGCAGTTGCTCTATCACCCAATGACCCCTCCCCAGCCAAGAAGGGGGATGGGGAAAAGGAGAGGAAAGGCACAGATTGAAATGAAAATGGATTTAATGAAACAGCCAAACTAATACCAATGCCAGTATAAACAAAGTTATACCCAGTCCAGCAAATATATGGCAGTCACAATAAACAGGAATACAGTCCCAAGGAGTAGGAAGAGAGGCAGGAAGAAGAGACATCCACCACCAGCATCACCACCACCACCACAAAGACCACGGATGGCCTATGATTTTGTCCGAGTGAAACCAGGACAAGAAGATAAAATTGTTTCAAAGCCCTGCACTATTGTGAAAATATATTTAAATATGTTTTATTGATTTATGAATCTTTAAGTCTACAACTAAAAGAAGATAGGTGAATTCATGTCAGTCTGTGTGGATGGCTGTAAACTCTCTCATGAATGTAACTGACAAGAATTGAATGCTCTTATACTATTAAATAGTTCTGGAAGGTCTAGAAATTTATCAGGAAAAGCGTGCTGCAAACAAAGAGTGTCCTGCGTACAAAATATCTCTGTAGGCAGTTCTCTTCTTTGTAGGCAACGGCTCATTTACCTGTAATAGAACTTAGAAAAGTATAGAATTTGGAGAAGGTACAAGAAAAAAGTTAATCTATAAATTCCATTGACTTTACAATATATTTAAATTATCCAAGGTTAAAAGACAATATCTAATTTAATGTAATATTTATTTCAGGACTTGTTTTCTTATTCATATGATTATTTTAGGGATTATAATAACATATTATTGTTCAGATTAACAAAATATTATTAATGGTAAGCTTCTTATTTCACATAATTTTTACTCACTTTATGCTCCTAAAGGTCATTTGTGCCCTGCTTACCCTTCTTCTGATATCTTTAATTCCTTTTGTTATGCTACCTCCTACACTGTTGGGGGATTTAAGAAATACTGACCTTCATTAAAAATAGTACAAGATAGAAACATTTTAAATTATTATAAGACGCTCTCCATGAGGAGAACAGAAAAATGAGCAACAAAATAATTTCATAGCATCTTAAAGAATTACCATCTGTTATCTGAACCACCATTGATGACCATTTGCACGACTTGAGTTCATAAAAATCACAAGAAATGTTAGCTTTGTATTATTTGGGAAAGATTTATAGGACATATGGTATTCCTCATGCATTTGTTTTAATATTTTTTTTTTTTTTAAAAAAAAAAAAAGGATGTATGTGTCTGTGTATAAAAGCTGTGTCAAAAAAGGGTTGGGTTTTGTTGATTAGTTTTTGTTGGCTTATTTGTTTCTTTGTTTATTTTGCTCATAAATTATTTTAATTGCAGTTATTTCTTTATTTTAATGCATAGTCCATAGAGAACTTCATATTTCAATGTGGCATGGAATTTACAAATTATTCAGGTTTTTAGCAACTTTGTTTATTAGAAGATCCTCTCTATCTTTTTATTTGCCAAAATTAAACAAGACCAACTGATCTGATATAATATGGAAAATATCAAGAACTTGTTTTACAATAGCTATATGGTTGGAATTTTCAAGTTGTTTTTTTCCAGCAATATGTTTTGTACTACTGAAGGATTTTTTTTTCTCATTATTTTGAAGATAATACAACATCAAATGCTGAAAGCTTTAATATTATCCCCAGCCTTTTGAAATCTGGAAAATATCTGTTATCATGTTTAATACTTATAAATCAATTTCATCATTGATTAAGATTCCAAGTCAAGGAAAAAGAAAAAAGAAAAGAAAAAAACCCTTAATTTATACTCACTTACTGAAGTGCTTCTGTAAAAGAAGCTTATTCACTGAAGCCAAAGTTCCAACAGTCTTTTAAATTCTTCATTATTTTATTTTGCTTTCAAATAATTTATTTTCTTTCCATCACAAATATGACCCACATAATTACCAATGAATTTGGAGTTTATTTTGTAAAAAATAAGGGTTGGTGGGGTTTTTTTGTTTGATTTGATTTACTTTTTTGTTTACTTTTTTTTTCAAATGTTTCTTTGAGAAAAAATGTACCTAAAGTTCAGCTTGAGCTACCTAATGAAGATCCCAGATTAATCAAAGATGATGTGTGTTCAGATTCAAAGCTTAAATTCAAGTCTGTTTTGAATCCTGAATAAGTCTTATTTAACTAAAGTAGAAAGAAAACCAGTCACCTTATGAAAGATTAGTGCCAGAGAGAAGTAATGGGAACATCAATCCAGTTTTCCTGATTTAAGCACTTTATTTTCATCCAGCTGAACCAGTCCTTCCAAAAAAAGAAGTGCCTATGTGTGGTGCATGAAGGCACGGACTCTTAATGCTGGTACAAACAGAATCGTTTATTCACGCAGTTAGCTACTATATATACTCTTACATGATGTTAGTCTTGTGATCTACAATTTTTTTGATATAGCCCGGTTAGACAGCTCTCTAATTGGTTAGTTCTAATTCCATCGCTATCTTCCTTGCAAGAGGTGGTCATGTTATTTATGACATGCAGCTGTGAAAACAATCCTTGACTTCTCCAGTGCCGCACATTCTTATGGGTACCTTGTGTCTTCCCACGTTCTTTCTCGCAACTCCCTTGTTTTTACCCAAACTCGCACATTATCAAGGGGCCTGTGAAATAGTACATTCTGTAGTTTCCCACACCTATGTCTTTCATGCAGACAGTGGTGTCTAAATTCAAAATACCTAAACTAGATGTCCTTGTTCCCTTTAGACTTAACGGAGACCTAACCAAAATAACAAGACAGGTTTGGTTCATTTGCCTAAGTGTCAATATCGGGTACCACGTAAGATATGTAAGACTAGCTGAATTATTCACACAGTGCTGACAGATTTGATAAAAGACTGATGGAGAACTCAAACTTCAAGGGTGGCAGCCAGAGGCGAGTATACCCTGCAATATCTCAGATGGTCAAGATATCTGTTTGTCTAACTAATTCACTCCCAGCAGTGTCTAGTGAGCTGTTTAGCTAGTTAAATATAGTCAAAACATTTATTTTCAGGGAGATCTGAATGTCTATCTAATAAATTTTTGGGGTTTGAGTCTGCATTTTCTGGAAAGATAGTCAGCAACAACTTCTCATAGCTACACAAGATTTAAAACTTCTGTCCAGAGTTAATGGTTTTAAGGCTTAACAAGTTCTAGCACTATCAGATCCATTACATTAGTCTTTATCACCGTCAAAGTACAAATATAGATAAATAGTCAGGTTAGTGCCATTTCTTCAGTCTTAAAACTTGAGCAGAATATGTGAAAAATGAAAAAAGCTTTCAGAAATTCCTTTTAATCTTTAAAAGAAGAAGGAAGCAGAGGAAATAGCAGCAATGTTAAAACAAAGTTAGTTTTTCTATAGATGAACTTATGTATCATGGTTTCTCAGTATTCCTAATTAAATTATGGGATGTTTATTATACAGATCATTCTCAAACCTGCACTGTACTTATGTTGTACCTAATCCACTTTGATATGCTGTGCTCCATTATTGGTGGGCCTCTTTTTACTTGGGTGATTATGTTTGGCATGCATTTTAACAAGACATTTTTTTGACAGTAATCAAGTGAAAATTTTAGGAATCCTCTAAACAGTGTTTTGATAGTATTCACTTTGCTGAAAATCACTGATAAGTGTTCAAGGAGGTAGTAACTTATAAATGAAATAAATACAAATGAAGAAAATATGAAAGAAGCACATTAACCTAGCATTAAGGAATCTATAAAGTAACGTACAAAGAATCAGCAGTATTAAACAAAGAATGCTTTAGATCCACCTGTTTTAATTTTAAGTGTTTAACTTAGGTTCCAGTTAAGAACTTAAGCACTCTTGATCTTAGCAAAAGCAATAGAGGTAAGTATCCTTTATTCAGAGATTTAATCAGGAATTCCAAATTCAAGATTAACCTGTAGAGATGAATTCTATCCACTAGTACTTATTCAGGACTCCTGAACAGCTGTACATGGCCGCATCTTCTACTAAAAACCTATCTTATTGTTCTCAAGGAGGTGGAGATGTCTAACATTTCTTTTCTACCTTCTCAAATTTTCAGTGAGGCAAATGTCGTTTGTGTTCTGCAAATATCTCATAGAGACAGTGAAGGGAGGGGCTGTATACACTGCACAGACTAAGCTTTAGTTTATAGTGTTTCAAAGGCATTCACTTCTTTTTTGTAAAATTTACGAATTTGTATTGTGTTTTCAGTAGATGTAAAATTTTGATAAGGGAGTTATTAAGATAAGACCTCAATACAGGCTGGATTAATTAATCAGAACATGCACAGATTTACAGATTATTAGTGCTTTGCCAATAAATATTTACATTTGACCTCTTCAGTAAGATATTTGCAACACCTCTATGAATCAGGTCTATTGCAGTTGGGAACAATCAAAGCTCATTTCAGCTTCCAAATATCCCTATAATCAAGCTTCTGATATGTGATATGGTTTAAAATCTTTCTGAAAAATCAGAATTTCAGTCATAACTTCAAGAATGAGTACACTGAACCTTCATTTGAACAAATTCAAAATGTAATTATTAATAATAAAAAATAACAGTTAAACCAAGTATACTGTATTTAATACTTGAAATCTTCAAATACTCGAGTTTTGAGGGTTTTGGTTGGTGTTTTGGGTTTCTTGTTTGTTTGTTTGTTTTCCTGTATATGCAAAATATCAGATTGAAACGTACATACATCCTATGTTATACAGTTCTATAAAGGTGCTAATAAGACTGTTTTGTCCCAAATCTTGAGACTGTTATACTGTAGGAAGCAAAAGTAAGCTAGCACTACTATAGACAAACCCAAAGACATTTTTTTTCACAGGTAGTTATGTTGTAACTTTCTTGCTTTTTAAGTAATAGTGTTGTTAAGATAATTCGAAATTATGCTGCAGTTTTTATAAACATGATTTTGATTATACACTTCAGACTATAAAAGAAAAGACTGGGAGAGGTACTTTAAGTAGAGGCAGTTGTGGTGACTCAGTGCGTTGTAGAATTTCTTGTAAAAAAAAGATGAACAGTTCTAGACGAATGAAGCTAAATTGTGGGGTTTTTTGTTTTTTTTTTTTTTTTTGTTTTTTTTTTTTTCTGTAGTGGTTAATAGCCTGTAAGATTTCATTTGACATCTCTTAATGTTTTGCAGTTGTTCAGTTCTGTGAATGAGATGACTCTGAAAGCTGAAAATATGATGCGGTGGTTTAGGGTTTGTTTAGGGTTTTTTTCTTTTTTTCTGTTAGTGTTTAAACATGAAGCATAATTATAATTTTCCTAGGCTGCCTCATTGTTTTCTGTCAGTCAGTATCACTCACATTGTTATTTTATCTGACAGTGGACTCTTGGCCTGTCACAGCAGAGAAAATAAGAGAGAGGATCTCCTCACTACTGAGTCACAGTGAAGACACAGTTGGAAACAAACTGTAGTTTTAAATCATCATTGCTAGCCTACTTGTTCTATTTACAGCCATGAAAAATGTAGGAGAATATTGTGGAGTACTAAGAAAATTACATTGTTATTTATTATTAGGCCTGGTGGTTTTTTTACTTATTAGCTTCTGTTAAAAAACTGCAAAAAAACATTTCATTCAGATTCATATTGGCAACTGACAGAATCAGTCATGGAAAAATAAAAACAGCAGTTTTATGTTTGTAGAGGAATATCTAGAAAAACTTATGCTTTAACACACACAGCATTTCGTATGGATAAAGTCTATGGCCTGTGCATTTTTTTTTTTCTTTATATGTAGACAATTTACATCAAGGGAAAACAAATTTTACTTCTTTGCTCTAAGTGAATACAAGAGTGTGAAACTTTGAGCAAACTGTTTAGAGTGCTTCACATGTTCTTAAACATGGAAGTTCTGAGAAATTCCCTATCATTGCAAAAACTCCAAAATGAAACTTTTTCTTTGTTAGAGAGAGAAGATGTTATAGTTTTCAACAAACTAGAATTCTGCTATCCATCTCACAAGTAATGTAATGGTAATGACTGTGATTAATATCATCATTTCACTCTCTTTACTAGTCCTATTTAAGAGTCTATAATAAAACATTCTTTGCATATTCCATGTGTAAATGATGATATTAAAGCTCGTGGTAGAGTCATCCTGCTTTGTGCTAGCTGTCATGAAGCTGCTTTCCGGAGCAACATGTCTACATTTAAAAGTCTACAGTAAAGTCAAGAAAATATCTAAGATAATATCTTAACCCCATTGTAGTCCATGTAGGTTTTGGATCTGTTTGCTTCAACACAGGTAACTAATACCATTAAAGCAGATATAAACCAGACCTGTGGGAAGGAGCTTTATGCCATTCTGGACTGCAAGATGAAAGCCAGCAAGATCCCCTAGAATGTCTCAAAAGGCACTCAACACTTCCGTTTCAGCAACTGAGTCAACCTCCTAATCCACCCAGTAAATGTTGACTAGACAGCTATTTATCCCATCTTAAGCTCGATATGAGGTCTGATAACTGAAAATCTCTTTGGTTTCTACTTGCTTTATTGATAAGAACTAATCTCTACTTATGTAATGGGAGAATAGGTTCTTATCTACATATAGACACCTATATAGAGATAGTATGTATTTGTTTAAGTTGTAGAATCATAGAATGCTTTGGGTGAGAAGGGACCTTTAAAGGTCATCTAGTCCAAACCCCCTGCAATGAACAGGGACTTCTTCAACTATATCAGATTACTCAGAGGCCCAGCCAGACAGATCTTGGATGTTTCAAATAATGGGGCATCTACCACCATGGGGCAACATGCTCCAATGTTTCAACACCTTCATTGTAAAATATTTCTTCCTTATATCTAATCTGAATCTACCTTCTTTTTGTTTAAAACCATTAGCCCTTGTCTTATCACTATAGACCTTAGTAAAAAGATTGTCTCCATCTTTCTTATAAGGTCCCTTCAAGTACTGAAAGGCCACAAAAAGGTCTCCCTGAAGTCTTCTCTTCTACAGGCTGAACAACCCCAACTCTCTCAGCCTGTCTTCATTGGAGAGATGTTCCAGCCCTTTGATTATTTTTGTGGCCCTCCTCTGAACCTGTTCCAACAATTCCATGTCTTTCCTCTGCTCAGAACTCCATAGCAGGATACAACACTCCAGGTGGGATCTCATGAGAGCAGAGTAGAGGGGTAGAAACACCTCCCTCAACCTGCCGGCCAGGCTTCATTTGATGCAGCCCAGGGTATGATTTGGTTTCTGGCCTGCAAGTGCACATTGTCAGCTCATGTCCAGCTTTTCATCCACCAGTATCCTCAAGTCCTTCTCCTCACAGCTCCTCTCAATTCTTTCATCCTCCAGCCTGTATTGGTACCAAGGATTTCCTCAACCCAGCTTCAGGACCTTGCACTTGGCCTTGTTGAACCTCATGAGGTTCACATGGGCCCACTTCTCAAGCTTATCCAAGTCACTTTGGATGGCACCGTGTCCCTGCATATCAACAGCACCAGTCAGCACAATCTGAATCTGCAAACCTGCTGAGGGTGCACTCAATCCCAATGTCTATATCATTGATGAAGATATTAAACAGCACTGGTCCCTGTACGGACCCCTGAGGGACACCACTTGTCTCACATCTCCATCTGGACATCGATCCATTGACCTCTGGACTCAATCATCCAGCCAATTCATTATCCATCGAACCAGCCTCCCATCAAATTCGTATGTCTCCAATTTAGAGAGGAGGATGCTGTGGACGACTGTGTCAAAGGCCTTGCAGAAGTCCAGACAGATGACATCTGTAGGTCTTCCCTTGTTCACTGATACAGTCACTCCATTGCAGAAGGCCACTATGTTGGTCAGGCAGGACTTGCTCTTGGTGAAGCCATGCTGGCTGTCTTGAATCACCTCCCTGTCCTCCATGTGCCTTAGCATAGCTTCTACAAGGATCTGTTCCATGATCTTGCCAGGCACAGAGGTGAGGTTGACAGGTTGGTTCCCAGGGTCCTCCTTTCTACCCTTTTTAAAAATGGGTACAATATTTCTCTTTTTCCAGTCACCAATGAGTAAGTTTCATATATGATGGAGAGTGGCTTGGCAGCTACATTGGCCAGTTCCCTCTTGACTCTGGGATGCATCTCGTCAAGTCCCATAGATTTATGCATGTTCAAGTTCTTCAGGTGGTCACAAACCTGAACTTCTTTTACAGTGGGAGGGACTTCACTCTCCCTGCCCCCATCTTGAGGTCCACCCAGTCAAGAGGTGTGAGGAGGGAGGTTGCAGGTGAAGACTGAGGCAAAAAATCCACCTTCTCATCTGTTGTTCCGAGCTTGCCAGTCTTGCTCATTGGGGAGGTGTGCTTTCTTTGAACTTCCTTTCCTGTTGACATACCTGTAGAAGCCTTTCTTACCATTGTTTTTGTCCCTTGCCAAATTTAACTCCAGCTGTGCCTTGGCCTTCCTAATCACATCCCTACACAACTAGGCAGTATCCTCATACTTTCCCCAGGATACCTCTCCCTGCTTCCACTGCCTGTACATTTCCTTCTTGCCCTTTAGTTTGACCAGCAGATCTTGACTCAGCCATGCCAGTCTCTTCCCTTCCTTGCCTGATTTCTTGGGGATCTAGAGCTCTTATGCTCTATGGAAAGCATCCCTAAAGATCTGCCAGCTTTTCTCTGCTCCCTTGTCCTGAGGACAGTTTCCCAGAGGGTCCTTTTCACTAACTTTTTGAAGAGCTGGAAGTTTGCTTTCAGGGGCCTAACTTTATTCCTCACTTGGCCCGTATCCCTCAGGACTGTGAATGCCATCAGTGCATGCTCACTGCAGCCCAGGCTGCCTCCAATCTTGACATTATCGATTAGTTCACTTGCGCTCATGAACAGGCCTAGTATTGCATCTCTTCTGGTAGGGCGCTCTCTTCCCTGAGTTTAGAAGTTATCCTCAATGCGTTCTAGAAGACTCCCGGATTGCTCTGTGCTACTTCTCTGGCAGATGTCAAGGTGGTTCAAGTCCCCCAACAGGATGAGAACCTATGAGCGTCAAGCCTCCTGTAGCTGGAGTAAGAAGACTTTGTTGGCTGGACTAAGAAGGCTCTCTTGATCAGGTGGCCTGTAGTAGACAGCAACCACAATGTTCCCTTAACAAAGATCTCTAATTCTCATCCATAAGCTTTCAACTTGCTTGTGGCTATTTTTCAGTGACAACTCTTCACACTCTGTCATTTCTGATGTAAAGGGCAATGCCTTTGTCCATCCTGCCTTGCCTGTGCCTTCTCAACAGCTTCTAGCCTTCAATAGCCACACTCCAGTCATGGGATTTGTCCCACCAAGTTTCAGTAATGGCATCTAAGTCATAGGTCCATCCAACTAAGTCTAACTAGGGGATTCAGTCATGTACACACAGTCTATATAGTGTCATTTTGGTTATGGTAGGGTACACTATCTGGCCTCCAGCTGCCTCTTGTTTTTTCTAGGCCACAAATACAAAAGGCTTCTGCTGTCTAATCATAATATCTAATGATCTTATGCAGAAATCTTTAACAATTTAATGTATGCCAAGTGACACTAGACACCGATGTTCAGACATTTCAACCCTGTGATACAGGATACCTGTATGACCAGTGCAGAAAGGAGATGTTTGGAGCTTGGGATTCATCTCATATGTATTAGGGATCTCAGCTGGCTGTTGAAGGATGATTGGTATTTACCTTAAAATACATACAGCGTTTGCATATGACTGAAAGTAAAGAAGATTAATCCTGCTCCCAGGTTGATGGGGGTGGGGGGGTTGTGAGGGAGAGAAGGACTTCACTGCAAGGTTCAAATTAGCCATGTATTTGAACTTCACTCACAGGTCCAATAGAGACTTCATTGTAAGTCAAACTAATAATTAATTTGAATTTCACTCACAGGTCCAATACATCACTACTGCGGGTTTTATGGATACAATGGAAGAATGCATCATTGCAACTTAAAGAAAACAGTGCACAGGATACATTACTACAAAACCAAGTGATTCTTGGAAACATACTAGTAAAAATTAAAAGCACACTAGATCTTAAAACATGCCAAATACCACTTATGTATCTCTTAATCACTTACCCTTTCTCAGGTAAGGGGTCTCAATGCAAGGAAAAATATCCTCACCCAACGCCTTGACCAAAGGGGGAAGGATCTCCTACTTACCCAAAAGCTTGTCCAAATTCTACCCAAAAGCTTACAGTTTTTATTTTGTGTGTGGAGGACATTGGATTATCTAGAATGCTTATCTTTGGTAGGTGATGCGTCATGGTCGAACCCTATTTGTTCTACTGATTTTGTGATGTCTAGAATGCAAATGCTTTATCTCAAGAATAGTTAGCTGTTGAAATAAGACTCAGGGCAAATGTTTGTTGCTAGGTCATTTCTCACAACCCCCCATGGGTCATCATAGATAAGTGTCTGTGAAGGCAAGGCAGAGCTGAGGTGAATTAACACCTCACTGCATCTCACCTTTGTTCACCGAAACCTGTTCTGCAGGTATCTGCACGGGGTGATGTTTAGCTTTTTTATGTTGCTTTTTTGGTTTTGGTGTGGGGTTTTTTTTGTCAATAGTAAACTTTATATTCGTATCTCTAGCCATTTGACTAGCAATGTGAAAATAATGCCTAGTAAGTACAATATTTTTGCTGTATTTGAGCAGGAATGTATTATATTATTTATTTTCTTTGACTTTGGAACTGGAGTTTTATACATACAGGTTATATGAAAATGCATTCCTCAAAACTGAAAAAATTGAAAAACAGGGAAAAAGCACATATTTTCAAACTGTATTTCTATTTGCCAATAAAAAACAATATAATTCAATGGATTGTGAGAAATTTATTATACAGATCGTAATATCAATACTAGATAGGAAGAAATTGCTGGTTTGGGCACTTGAAAGATAATTTAGAACAAACTCAAAGATAATGTCAATGTGTTCAATTGAGTTAGTCCTAAACTTAGATTGGACCACTTTGAAAAAGGCAATAGCCACAACAGAGTTAAAAATTCTAAGAACTCAACGATCTAACATATGGATATTACACTCTTTCTGAAGAGTAAGGGAACTTGACTCTTTTTAGTCTATGCTAAGAAAAAAAAAAGCCTAATTGAACAAAAGGAAAAAAAAGAAAACCTAATTTTTTTCCAGTTTACTGCCAACTTGGGATTTTAATGTAACAGCTGTATTGGTAAATTGCTGTACATCAGTATTGGTAAATTTACAACAGTCTTGCAGTTTACATACCTGAAGTATCTCCTATTAGCAAGTGGAAATAGAAAATACAAATTTGCTATTATTATTTATTATTATGTCATGCAGCAAACGATAACCAGGAGTGACAGGATTTAGGAAACTGCTTGGTACTTGTGGTGGTTTAGACCCTGCTGGGATCCAGGCACCACGTGGCTTGCCCCCCCACCCTGGGAACATACAAACCCAGGGGTTGAGATAAGGAGAATTTAACACAGCAATACAAAAACAACAGTCAGAACAACAAGAGTAACAACAACAATGATAACAATGTACAAAACTAGAGAAATAAAATGTAGAGACCATGAGGATACAGATCAGGACAAAAGCTGCTGCTTGGACTGCATGCCTGGGGTTCTGGACATGATATCAGTGTGGCATCAAATAGCCGGGCTGTGGCTCCCTCCCAACTCCTGGTGAAAATTAACCCTATCCTAGCCGAACCAGGATAGTACTTTTTTAAAATAAGCAACAGCTTTTATAATGAAAATGTGAAGTAAAACTGACTGTAGAGACTTCTCTGTGGGATTTATTTTGTATAAATTTATACAGAGCATTTATGCATTAGATCATAGAATCATAGAATGTTTTAGGCTGGAAGGGACCTCTAGAGGTCATCTAGTCCAACCTCCCTACACAAGTAGGGGCATCTTTACCTAGGTCAGGTTGCCCAGAGCCCCATCAAGCCTGACCTTGAATGACTCCAGGGATGGGGCCTCCACCACCTCTCTGGGCAGCCCATTCCAGTGATCTATCACCCTCATGTTAAAGAACTTTTTTCTAACAACCAACCTAAATCTATCCTTTCCTAGCTTAAAACCATTATTCCTTGTCCTGTCATTACAAACCCTTTTAAATAGACCTTCCCCTGCCTTCCTGTAGGCCCCCTTCAGGTACTGGAAGGTCACTATAAGGTCTCCTCAGAGCCTTCTCTTTTCCAGGCTGAACAGCCCCAACTCTCTCAGCCTGTTTTCATACAAGAGATGTTCCATTCCCCTGATCATTTTGGTGGCCCTCCTCTGGACACGCTCCAGTATATCCACATCCTTCTTGTGCAGGGGGCTCCAGAACTGGACGCAGTACTCCAGGTGAGGTCTCACCAGGGCATATGATCGTATGTATTTATATTTATATTATCTATTTAAATAATACAAGCACAATGTGTTTCTCTATTTTAAATATATATCATATTTATAACAAAAAAATATGCATGGCAACAGCTACATTTCTTGCTTCGTTTCCATGTTATTCACAAAATCAGGGAATATTATGCTTTACTGAACTCTGAAAAGGCCTATCTTGAAACCCAGTGCTGAGAACAAGTAACTGTCCTTTGGCTTTGATGACATTCCTTTCTACTCCTAAAGGTATACACAGCTCTGCATTTATGCTGAGTATCTTCTAAAAGAAGACATAAAAGAAATAGAATTTTCCATTTATTGATAGAATTTGTGTCTTCTTTTGACATGGGGCCTTCACTGCAAAATGATGAACAGACATTTGGCAGACTACAAAATTATCATAAAAAAAAGGGATATTTGTGTCACTAAATTTCTGTGGATCAGCCTATCCCTTGATTATTTTGTCAACTTAAACCAATATTTCCATTTTTGACATGACATAAATTGCTTTAATCTTCCTTTCTAATTAACAGGTCATTATTTTTAAAGGAGAGGTTATATTATTTGCTATTTTTTTTTCTGTAATTATTACTATAGGTTTTCTGGGGCATTTTCAGCACAATATGAATGCTTTAAGTAAGACTCAATTCCATTTTCTTGTGTTTTTTTTTAAATGTATTTATTTTTAAAATAAACTATATAGTAGTATGTTGTTTGTACCACTTAATGGAATGCTAGGAAAACACATCATGTGACATTAAGCATATTGGGTTTTGTATGCCTGAGAGCATGGCACATAGTTCCAAATGCCTAACTAATCTCAGAGATGATCTTTTAGAAACATATTCATAAAAAATCAAAGAAGTATGAAGTCATGTTGTGAGGGCACAACAATTAAAAAGTGTATAGATCTCCTCCACTTGATAAATAATAATAGGTATGGTATTGACATATATTGTATATCTTTATTATAGTCTCTGTATTCATTAGGCAGATAACAATTTTAATTAGGCGGGAATAATTACTTCTTCTGACTTGTTAGATTTTATTTCCATACCATGAAGATATTTAGATCATTACAGATACATATTGAAATGTGTTCAAATATGTGCTTCCAGATATACACATTCAAATATAAATTTTAAATCTTTCTCTCTATTTTTTCTTTTTCTTTTCTTTTTTTCTTTTTACACAATACGCCAAACTATCTCTGATTGAATTCCTCCAACTTAAGAGGAATTGCTGTTCCACCACACTGTGAATAGATCATCATACCCAATTTAAACCAGGCAAATTCATTCAGTTCTGATACATTTGTAGTCTGCTTTTAGAGGGTCATATATCCTATCCGTTTCACTTCTCTCAATGGGGAGGAAAGCTTGATATCTATTTTAAGACTGGATATCTCAATTCAAAGTACAATTAGGTGAGGTGATTTTCAGCACTAGGATTTGCATTTTTTCAGTTGAAATTTCAAAGCGAAGTAGGTGCAAAAGAAATTACTGGGTTTTGAATTTTATTTAAAGGTTAAAAATTACATGTTTGTTATCTCTGTTTTCATTTTTTATTGTAGCTCTGATTATTTATTTTACTATTTAATGCTGCATTTTAAATAAGGTATGGAATCAATCTTCAAAATTCATAGCATAAAATTCTTTTTTCACCCTTTTAGCCCATCTGCTTCTTCAGAATCGCCCTGCCCATAGTTTCTATGTTCCTCGTACATCCTCCTCTTTCAAAGACCTACACCTCTGATGTTCTGTTACTGTAAGAATCCCCAAAATTGACATATAAACACAACAAGACTCTTACAATAATGTAACTCTTTCCTCAAGACTCATGACAGTGATGAGAGTGTGCAATAAAGCAGAAACTGAGAGCAAACAATCCAAGAGTTGAGCAGAGAGTGTTATAATGCTTGATCTGAGGGCTACCGCCTGTGGTGAACTGACCCACATATTAAGAATTTCTGCCTTATTAAAACAGTGAGCAAAAAACTGCAATTCCCATAAATCATTTCAAAACATTCTAGAAGCCGTAAGTGTGATAACACAGGACATAAATATCGAAAAAAGAAAACAAACGCTCTCTTTTTGGGGAGAAAGAGAGCACATCTTCTGCACAAAGGGAGCACATCGCTCCTGCCAAGAGCACCCACCCTCCTCTGCTGCTGCCGGAGAGGAGTGAGGAGGGGGGGGGCGGAGAACAGAACTGAGCTGCCAGCACAGCCCCCGGAGAAGCCAAGCGGCCAGGGGAGGAGGGAGCAGCCGCTGCAGAGAGCTGCCAGGCAGAACTGCTGACTGCCACCGCTCTAGGAATCCAGGGGAGAGGAAGAAGCCGCAGCTGCCGGCCGCGAGTTGCGCAATCACTGCCGTTGNCCCCCCGCTTTCCCCGCCGGGAGCCACAACTGAAAGAATTCAGAAAAAAAGCTGCAAGCTGCAGCAAGAAGAAATTGCGATAAGAGGCCACTGGAAGCTGTGCTGCAGAAAGCTGCTCTGCAGAAAGCCGCATAGCCACAAAAGCCACCGAAAGCCGCACCGCTAGGAAAGCCGTGCCGGAAAAGTCACGCCGAAGAAACTGTGCTAGAAAAGCTGCGCCGAACAAACTGCGCCAAAAAACTACAAGCTGCTGATGTCATCGAAACCAGCCAGGTCTGCCGCTCGGGCATCGCCGCCATTCTACAGGGACCATCGCCGAGCGCCAAAAGGGCAGATGACGACACATACATACACACACATGCACCATCCACACATGCAGGTCGTATTTTGACATAATTTAGTCCTTATTTGCCCTTATCTCTCGGTGGGTGAGAGAGGGAGTGAATGGGTGGGCGTGATGTTCTTTAATACCATAATATTTCCATAGAGTAAATACGGTTTTATTCAAATATATTTAACAATAAACTTGTTAAGTACTCATTTGGTCTCCGTATTTGCTTACAAGCCTGGTGGGGAGATATTCCACTTCACCCTCAATGTCTCTCCCTTTAGGAGGTCGTTCAAATGTCTGCGCTCCGACCGCGACACTGTCACACCAGTAGAGCCAGACACTTAGGGGAATAATTTTACTCTACTCCACAACTGTTTCTTCAAGGAGGTGAATCAGGAAACTCCCTCACTGGTGGTGAGCATCTATTCTCTTCAGAGAGCACTGTGATAATAGAACTGCAAGTCTGAAGGTTGATAACAAAATTAATTTGCACTAATTGCCTGGCAACCACTGATAGCAAAATTGTGGTTAAATGGGATTAAATAGATCATATTCTTTGTCATACCACAGCCAAAGTTCTTGTGTCTTTTCCTTTATATTGTAAAAGCAGAACCTTTTTTTTTTTTCTTTTGTCTTGCCCTATACATCATTACTACTATCAGTTATTTTTCCTTAATGTTGAGAAAAAACAATGGCTTCTATCAATAAGATGCTACATACCCTGTGCCTGTGGTCAAAATTAACTTTACTTGTTCTCCTAATTGTTGCATTTTCCAGCTGCCTTGGTCTAGTTTATAACATCATCCACTCAGGCTTAAATGGCTTTTCCAGAACTGTGTTCTTATTTTAGAAAGCTTCTGAAGTTTATAAAATAAGGTTTTTACCTCAAAGAAAGATCTTCAAGCTTCAGCAGCTAGGGTTCTCCATTGTTTGGGTCCCTTAAACAGAGTCTGGTGTCTGTGAATGCTTTCAGAGAGTGCTTCAGGGCTCTATGTTAAAAACATGCATCTTTCCACTGAGTTTTGAATTCAAAGAAGAGGCAACACATGAGGGGAAAAAAAAAAAAGAAAAATGTAGTATAGCTGAACAGTGATTTCCCATATGAGGAAGCCAAATGCTGTATTCCTTTTTTTGAGCACACATATTGCATTGTACAGAGAAGGAAGTAATGTTCTTTTCAGTAATTCAGTCTCAGAAAATGGAAAGAGGCTGCAAATGAAACTGATCAGTGTCTCTGAAAAACCTTAATACGGGGAAAGTAAAGTATTGAGCTTGCCTGGAAAAGAAAGTGTCAGGACCTTGAGGCACTAATAAGTTTTCATGCTTCTCTCAGGGGCTTCTGCCACCCTGCTCACAGTCCATGACTCCATGTCAGACCCCTGGGGCTATCAGTCCCTGCTCCAGTGACACCATATCAGGGCTGGTCTCCAGCTCTCCACCAGGGCTATGGAGAGACCTGCCCAGGCATTCAAGTCAATTTACTTTTAATACTTTGGTTTGCTTTTTAAATATTAGAAAAAGAAATAAAAGCTATTATTCAACCACTGTTAAAAGATATCTTCCTTGCTACCAAATTGTTAGTATAAAGAAAGGAAAAAAATGACATATGGAAATTAAATAATACAAAAAAAAAAAATTAAAGGAAATTCTGAACATTACAAAGCTGATATTAAAAATATTGCATATTTTTTATATTAAGATTGCATTGACTAAAAAGACTAAAAGCTGTTTGGGATCCTGTGGCACACTGCAATTCACTTTTAATTACTCTATCTAGTGCAATGAAAGAAAGAAACCTATGGTATTTATAGGTCAAGATACATCTCTAGACCAAATATATTTTCTTTCTAGTTTGTGCTTCTACTGCAAGATTCCTAAAATACTTCAGGATTAGCTGATAGTGTCTAAGATTAATTTCAGTTACATTTACTTCAGCATATTTCACTATCCAAATAATACACTTGAAAGTGTTTTTTGCAGAAACATGAAATCTCATCTTCAATGCTTAACTTGAAGAAGCTAAAGTGATGGGGTATTTTTAGGGATACTCTTTTTTTTTTCTTTTCTAAAACAAATTGTCTAATTAACTATTCACCCCCCCCCAACATAAACCTATTGTCCAAATTATTACTAAGAAAAAAAATAAATAATTAAACCCCAAGTATTAATTCTACACTATGGATTAGGAATAAACATTCAGTAATATGTTCATTTCAGTTTCCTCTTTAAATCTGTGATTATTTTTATGAATCTGCCAGTGAGAGCGGCAATTCATTTCATAATTATTTACTCCAGACAAGGACTCAATATAGTCAAAACAGGCAAAACATGCAAAATACTATTCAACTATTACTCAAAAGAAAGATTCAAAGCAAAGTATAGGATCTGGTTTTATCTGTAAGAGGCAATATTTCTAGACATCCTATTAGGAATGTTAGGATAAACCTTTCTTAGAATGTGTATATACCTGTCTTAATGTATACAACATAAAGGGCCTGTAAGGCTGTTATACCTCATCTTGGTAGTGATAACTTTGAAAAAGCATTCCTGCAGACTGATATTTTACAACTGCTTTTGTCAGGAAGTAGTATATTTTTATTTAAAATGGCTGATTTTCTTGGGAATAAGATACATTTGCAGGTGAATAGAATTAAAAATAATCCATATAAATAATTTGAAAAAATACTGTACTGAATCATGACTTAGAACTTAAACACTGTTTCAGCAACATAACAAAAAGACAGAAACTGAAAGGCAACAGTAAGCCATTTTGTACCTTCTAGGTACACATATATGTCATAGCTGACCATCACAAATGAGGAGATGCTGAAAGGTCCAGCACTTTAGATAACTCAGTGTGGATCAGAGAGAATGTTGAACTATAGGCAAAATAAACCTAGGGAAAGAAAAATAGGGTAAATATTTCATAATTGGTCTTACAAATTTAAGGATGTGAAAAGAATAATGGTTCTGACATGTAAAATGAAATTAAAGAAAACATTTAACAATTTTTTAAACATGACATTTCCAAAATCACTCCATTTTTTGTAAATGTTTTCATTTTCTGCAAAAATTGCAGAAAAAAATGCATTTAGAATGTTACAGAGTTTTATTAAATAACATGCAAATGGAAATGAAACTAAGAATCATATAGTGCCTTTTGCAGAAAACCAAATGACAGTCCAAAAATAATGGAACAGTCTGCATGTTTGAAGGTATAATATTTCATGTTGTTAATTTATGGTTCCCTACATGTCAAAATCATCAAAATAGTTATCAACTTTTTTATTTTAATTGAAAGATCTGTTAATGGATTTGGATGCTTTTCAGATGTTGTTAAGCAAAAAGACGTTCTACTTTCATGTTAACGATAAAGAATACTAAATACAGTATTAAAAGGATCAATGCATTTGCAAAATTGTTCCCTTGTAAGTGGATTACTGATGAGAACCTGTGAAATAACTACTAAATATGAATTATCCTCCTGAACTGTCCAAAACTATAAAACCAAAAAATCTTTTTACTTAACCTGATTTGATGAAAAGGGATAGAAGTGGTGATCTTTATACACAAGTTTCTAAATTTCTGTCACTACAGTAATGTATGTTTCTGCATGGCTTACCCACATGGAGGGAGAGCATATTACACGATTTTGCTGTTACAGATAATATAGTTTGTATAGAGGTCAATAATAATCATTACTAGTATCTCATAGTTTTGTGCTATGTTTAAAACCAAAGGATCCAATCCATTAAGCAACACACAGGAGAATATTAATTCTGCAGGGTATTTTGCTTAACATGACAATCAATAAAAAAGAATCATAACAAAAAAAAACCACACCCAAATCAGGAATTGTGCTCCAGTACCATGTATCATTTGAATTGTTTGAACACTTGCAATAGTTCTTTCTGTTTTCGTGTGCATATGGTTTATTAATCTATGACAAATAAGCCTTGATAGATAAAACTAGGATGATTCCATTTTTAGAAGTTTTTTGTTGGTGTAATGAGCAATGACATGAAACAACAAAGTAGGTACTGTTAGTTATGAATGACATAAATTTTTGCCTTTTTGGATCTAGCCTAACTCCTAGGCGAACTAGGTGAAAGATATATTTGTAAACTTATGGATCAATTAAAACTTTTAATATGTTTTAAAAGTATATCTGCTCTACTATCTTGTAAACTTATCAAAGCCAAATTTTAAGGGCATACAAATAAGAAGATTTGATAAAATGCCTAGATTCCTTAATAAGAAGGAAATTGGGAGCATTGTCTTCAAAATATTGTGGGATTTTTTTTTTCCTGATTACTTCAGTAATCTGATTCACATTACTGCTCCTATATGAACAACTGAATTATCAGAACTCTGTGGAATAACAACTGGAGACAACAAATGTTGCAAACCAAGTACACTACCAGGGAAATCATAGCATTGAAATAAAATTACCTTGAAACAAAGGTAGACATTCTGAAGTTTGGAGACGCATATGAAACCATTCAATAGAAAACTTTTAGAGATCTCTGTATGTATAATTAATTATACTCTCTGATGTAATAAAACCTATATTTACTTTCAGGAAAATCAGGCTTAGGTTTTTCTAAATACAAACAGAAGAATTAATACCTTTACACTTGTGGAGGAATTTTTGAGT
>VZZY01017382.1:307-65051 GCA_013400335.1 Eurystomus gularis
CAGCTCAGCAGCCCCAGGGCTCTCAGCCTTTCCTGGGCACAGAGATGCTCCAGGCCCCTCAGCATCTTTGTAGCTGCCACTGGACTCTCTCCAGTAGCTCCTTGTCTCTCTTGAACTGGGGAGCCCAGAACTGGACCCAATACTCCAGAGGTGTTCTCACTAGGATTGAGCAGAGGGGTAGGAGAACCTCCCTTGACCTGCTGGCCATGCTCTTCTTCATGCACCCCAGGCAACCATTGACCTTCTTGACCACAAGGACACTTTGCTGGCTCGTGGTGAACTCACTATCCAACAGGACTCCAAGGTCATTCTTGATGGAGCTGCTTTCCAGCAAGTCAGTGCTAAGCTTCTCCTCATTTCTTGCCATTCCATCCGGACTTCTACCTTTTATGCCTCGTCACCTTGTTACGGAGTTGTGACGAATCACATTGCCAGGGGATTTATTTCCTTTCGCTGGGAAGGGGAACTGAGCCTGCCTTGGAGAGAGGTCAGACGTCAGCTCCCGCGAGGGATGACTCACCCCCGAGAGCGTCAGCGCTCCGCAGCGCCGAGCCCCGTGCCGCCTCAAGCTCAGCCACCCGTGCAGTACTTCGGTGTGACAGGGAGACGCTGCTCTTCTCGGTTTACAGTTGACGAACCAAAAATCAGAGGCCGATTTATTGCCCTGCGCTTCGGGTCGTTAAATCCGTAACTTTTCGGTGGGTTTTGCGGTGTGGGCTGACGCTTTGGAGCTGGTAGAACTAGGTGAGCATCCCAACTGGCAGTCGTAGCTCGCTGCCGTGGCATCGTTGAGAGCGGTGGGTTTCCCTTGATACCGTTACCTTCTACTAAAGCAGTTTTAAGAGAGCAGGACGAGCCCTGAGCTTCACGTCTACCTTCGTGGTCTAAAGCCGTAATTTCCTCTGGAGGGCAGCAAACGTTTCTGCTGGGCTTCTTCAGAGCTTTTTTTTTCCTTATCATTCCAAGACCAGACAAAAAGTGTTATGCTGCTCTTTCCAACTGGCTTTTATCAACATAAAATAATGGGTAAGTTGGAAAAAAGTGGGGTTTTTGGTTTTTTTAATTATTATTATTTTGTTTGCTGTAGTGCCCTGGTTGCAAGCACTGAAGGACACAGCTCGCTGTGGACCAAGGCTGGTGTTTACACGTCGTCTGTTCAAATTAGCGCTCTGTTTATCCGTACGTCAGGTGGTTCAGGATGTGCTTGCTCCATATTTTTTCCTGCTGCGGGTGTCCAGCTAATTTTATTTGCCCTAAAAGTGGTGGGTTTTTTTGAGCAGCGTGTCCTTTGCTCTGCCGATTATTGAGGAAACTGTTTCTGACGGAGCAATTTATGTGCGTGTGAAACCGGTGACAAGAAGTCCACGTCCTGCCTTGCGAGCACACGAATCGAGATGGGAGAAAACCTGTGCTCACAACATGGGTTGTTTTTTTTCCAGCAGATAAATAAACGGGTTTTAAAAATATATTTTTAACACAAAGTTCATGCTAAATGCTGAATAAATGGAAGTATGTGGGAGTTACTCGAGTTGCACTTCCAAAGTATTCCAGAGGCGAGAAAATAGGGTTCAAGATGAATCAGAGCTTCTCCTTTCCGTGCTTGCGTGGAGCTGTTTTACTGTGTCACTGCTGTGCTGCTTCGAGGTGGGGCATGACACTTGAAATCAACATTCAAGGTTGGATTTATTTCTCTTTGTACACGAGGATTCAGCTCCTCTCCTGCCCCACCTCCCTCAACAGAGGCCGTGCTACGTGGGGAACACTGAGATGTTTTACTGTGGGCGCTGCCTTCAGCAGTAACTGGGAGAGCTGGTCTCCTTGAATGGTTTTGTGGTAGCGTTGAAATTGTTCTTCCTTGTGCAAACCATGACTTAACTTTAGATTTTGCGCAGCGATTTCGTTGATGGGGAAAAAGGCCTTCAGCCAGGAGACTTTTTTTTAAAAGTCCTTCTGAGCATGACCTTTGATGAAGCCAGTGGAGCATCCATCTGTACAGGTGACAGTCCACCTAACTGTGAACGCAGGTTTTTTTCCACTTTTCTCCAGTAGTTTCTTTCCTTTGGCCTAAATTTGAGCTCTGCTTCTATGTCCGATGCTGTCTTCCCAGTGATAGGGATACGCTGACCTACACGCAGCACTGAAGGGCTCATAGAATCCCACAGTCACAGAATCCCAGTAGGGGTTGGAAGGGACCTCTGGAGATCATCTCATCCAACCCCCCTACCAGAGCAGGGTCACCTAGAGCAAGGTGCCCAGGAAGGCATCCACGCAGGTTTGGAGTCTCTCCAGAGATGGAGACTCCACCACCTCTCTGGGCAGCCTCTTCCAGTTCCTCCTCATGTTTAGGTGGAACTTCCTATGTTCAAGTTGGTGCCCATTACCTCTTGTCCTGTCACTGGGCACCACTGACAAGAGTCTGATCCCATCCTCCCGACACCCACCCTTTAAGTATTTATAAGCATTGATAAGATCCCTCCTCAGTCTTCACTTCTGTTCTCATCCTCATCTTGACGTAACTTTGAATTGTCTTCATATAATCCTTTGTCCTCATCAGCCCATTGCAGCTACTGGTCCCAGTTAGTCTGATAAGAAAGGATGTGACTCTGTGGAGTTTCAACCAGTACAGTATGACCGCAGCCTGTGTGGAGGTTTATACTGTTCCTCACCAGGAACCAGCACTGCAAATCTGGCTAGAAGTCCTCAAATTGTGTTGGCCCTTCACCTCTAGCTGAGCTGGCTTCTGGCTTTCCTGCAGATGGAGAGTCTTATGGTCCATTCAGCCTTGTGGTAGATCCCAAAGCTGCAAACCCAGCAGTGCCTAGATGAGTGAAACCATGGGGTGCTGGGACTGATCTGTCTCGGGGAAGTGGGGCACTGCTCTGCTGAATAAATAAGTCTGAAACTTGATAGTTGGTGGAGAGAGCAAGATCTTCGTGGGGTGGCTCAGAGCATCTAAGCAAGGTTGTCGCGTTCAGTTGTTTCCAGGTAAACTGGGAAGTTGACTTGTGAGGGTATGAAGAACACCCTTTATACCTCGATCTATAAATGGGGAGGAGATCCTTGTTGCAAGAGTGGACCTGAAGTGAGTTGAGATTTTGGGTTTTGTGGCTGCATGAGCAGGATGTGAAGTTGTCACCCAAAAGCGTGGTTTTTTAGAAAGATGAACAGAGAAGCTGTTAGGTCTTCATAGCGACTGTGGTGAGTGGAGGAAGGAAATTACTTTTCTGAGAAGGCATTGCTGGTGTTCTAATATTTCTGTAAACACTTTTTAGACTCTCCAGACAGATGTCTTTGCTTGAGGTGCTTTGGAAGGCTTGAGAAATAAGTTGGCCAAGGAATGAGTGAAGAATTGTGGAACCAGAGGGGATCCTTGTTTTGTAGAGAGCGTACAACGAGACTGAGAAGTTTTAATTTTTATCTGCTGAGAACAGCACTTAGATTTCAGTGCACTTCTGGATGCTTAAATCGAGCAAGGTTGTGGACTTGGTGATAAGCTTCCTTTCTTTAGGAGATTTGTAATTACTGCTGAAGGATCTAAAGGATTTGTAATTACTGCTAAAGGATTTTAGTCTGAAGAAGAGGAGGCTGAGGGGAGACCTTACTGCTCTCTGCAGCTACCTGAAAGGAGGTTGTAGAGAGGTGAGGTTGGTCTCTTCTCTCCAGGAACAAGTGATAGGACAAGAGGAAACAGCCTCAAGTTGCACCAGGGGAGGTTGAGGTTGGACATGAGGAACAATTTCTTGGTGGGAAGGGCTGTGAAGGGCTGTGCCAGGCTGGGCAGGGCAGTGGTGGAGTCCCCATCCCTGGAGGGGTTTCCAAGCCGTGGAGATGTGGTGCTGAGGGCCATGGGTTAGCAGTGGACTTGGTAGAGTAGGGTTATGGTTGGACTTGAGGATCTTAAAGGTCTTCTCCAATCTAAATGATTCTATGATGACTATAAGACAGTTTTTTCTTCTGGTACCTAGAGAAATAAATCTTCCTCTGGGAGTCGTTCCCATCAAGTTGACTTGACTGCAGCTGCCTTTGCTCTTCCATGAGGACAACGAACCAGGAAGGTGTAAAATACACATGCAGATGAGAATTGCTGCTCCCCATCATTTTGCTCCTCTCACCTGACCCGTGAGTCATTAGAGGTGCTGGGCATATTTAGCTGCCACCGTGACTCATCACTTAACACCAAGGGCTGAGCACCTCTTCTCAGAGCCAGGAGCTGACTGTTAATTAGCAAAGGAGGCCAAAGGAGAACTTGCCTGTGTTGAGAATGGCAGGTGTTGGAAAGGTCCCCTGAGGCTACGTGCCCGAGCAGCTCCACGGACCGTGACATCA
This sequence comes from Eurystomus gularis, assembly GCA_013400335.1. Taxonomy (NCBI): domain Eukaryota; kingdom Metazoa; phylum Chordata; class Aves; order Coraciiformes; family Coraciidae; genus Eurystomus; species Eurystomus gularis. The sequence continues at coordinate 4,634 of VZZY01017382.1, forward strand.
AGCCTGGCTTCTCTTAGCATATTTAAAATTGCTCAGAAATGAGTTTTTAAATTTTATTTCAGTGCCACCATGCGTTGTGTGATGGTCGATCTGCTTGTAAATCACCTCAAGTAAGGAGGGGATGAAATTGCTGGAACCTCGTGGTCTGCAAATCGAGTGTCTTGTGTACGGAATATTTCTGTGACAACGTTCAGGTGCACAAGAGCCGTAATAACTATTTCCATAATAGGCCTGTGATCCTGGAGTGGTCCAGCTTTACATCCACTCCTCCTTCAGGGATCTCTTAAAAGGCTCTTTTCCCACTCGCATCATGCGTTGGAGCCCTGAGCTTGCAGAATTGAGTCCTGTCAGCTGTGTTTCACTTCCCATGGAGAAATCGCAGCTCCTGGTACCTGACGACACCATGAGACCCGCCTTTATTTGTAGGCTCGTCGTCGACTGCCTTTGCCAAGTGTCCTTTTGTGTCTTCTGCTGAGGAGGCAGCCGCGCTTCCCCCTGCCACAAACATTTGCGTTACACACAAGGAAACTTCCTTTAGGTATCCCAAAAGCCATGTTGGTCTTTTGGCAAGCGGTGAGGACATGGATCCAGCTACTTCAGAGCTGAAAGAGAAGACGCAGGTTTTAAATAACCACTGCTTAGGGCTGGGTTATTGTGTGGCCAGTTGAAGACCTCTTAACCTGTCTGAGGAAGGAAAAAAAAAAAAAAACCCTGAACGCAGGCAGTTTCAGCAGTGGTTTGTGTGGTATGAGGAGCTCTTTTAAATCCCAGCTGGAGATCACTCTTCAGCTCTGGAGTCCTCAGCACAGGAGAGACATGGAGCTGGTGGAGCGGGGCCAGAGGAGGCCCCAGCAATGATGGGAGGGCTGGAAGGCCTCTGCTGGGAGGCCAGGCTGGGAGAGGTGGGCTTGTTCAGCGTGGAGAAGAGAAGGCTCCAGGGAGACCTTCTGGTGGCCTTGCAGGACTTCAAGGGGCCTGTCAGAAAGCTGGGGAGGGACTTTTGAGCAGGGCCTGTTGGGACAGGACAAGGGATGATGGTTTGAAATAAAAAGAGGGAGATTTGGACTAGGGAGAAGGAAGAGATTGTTGCTGCTGAGGGTGGTGAGAGCCTGGCGCAGGTTGCCCAGAGAGGTGGTGGCTGCCCCATCCCTGGAAGGATTCCAGGTGAGGTTGGCCGGGGCTCTGAGCAACCTGCTCTAGTTGCAGATGTCCCTGCTCCCTGCAGGGGGGTTGGACTCGATGACCTTCAAGGTCCCTTCCCACCCAAAGCATTCTATGATTCTTATTGAACATGCCAGGTCAGAGGGACCCATGAAAAATGTGTTTGGTGTGGTTGTCAGATGATGTGTTTTCTGGAAAGATCATTCTATTCCTTTCTCAAATGCCCACATTAGGTCTCACCTATCAGTAATTCTTCCAACAGAAGTTGCAGTTTCTCCAAAAGGAAAAGATTGTGTTGCAAGTAAGCAACTCCTGATTTTGCTTTTCAGTAGCGAGGTATAAACCTGCTTTGAAAAGGTCACATTTTATTGCCAGAGTTGCTCTGCTCTACCTTTCCCAGATAAGACTTCAGGAGTTTTGTGAGAAGATGCAGGTTTCTTCAGGTAGGTCTAGTCTGGCTGCTGCCGCTCCTGTCGTTTTACCGAGATTTAGCCTGGCCGCCTGATTTTTAGGACACAGACCTCCCCCGGTGAAGTTACGTGGGGCAAAAAGAGGACACGTTGTGCCTGTGCTGTTGCAGTTGGCTTTGTGTGTGTGTTTTGCCGACCCCACCTGTAGATCTTGAAGACAGAAGTTCAAAGAAAGCCGCTTTACCTTGCGGCCAGGATAGGCAAAGAAGATGCTCTCCTGCAATTCAGATGGCTCCATTGACATCTGGCTGCTACACACTAATGCGTCTTAATTGTGCTTTCTGAGTACTAATTGTGACTCCAGCGAAAATAACCGAGGGCTTTGACTCACTAGCTCCAGTGATTCATGCCGGGGCGATTTAAGAGGTTACCGTTCTCCTTTTATCTACCTTGACCCTCCACTTGAGGTGACCGCTTCCAAAATGGGCGGCTAAACATCGTTGTCCACCCTTCAGCTGCCGGAGTTCACCCCGTGGCAAATGAAGGGAACCGGGCGGGGGGAGCGAGGTCGGGAGCTCTGCTGCTGCTTTGGCCGCGGGGAACCCAGCTCGTTAAACCACCCCGCTACAAATTGCCGGAGTCTGATAGTCAGCTCTCACCTCTTGACTTGCCGTCACGAGTAGGTGCGGTGACAAGTAGGCTCTCCAAGTCCTAGCAGCTCCAGCCCGAACCGCTGTAATTGCCGGCTTAAGCTCCTAATTCTTGCCGTAATTTGGGCTGAGTTGTGGGGGTACTTCTGCGGTTCTGCATCTCCTCCCGCGCAGGCAGCAGCTTCTGGCAGAGAGGGAAATGAATGGGAGGAGGCAGCAGCATTGCAAATTGCTGTGGCTGCGTCCAGCAGAGCTTGTCTGTCCAACCCCTCAGGACATCTGACTGGGCAGTGATTTTTTTTTTTTCTCTTTAAAATTTTTTTTGTGTGCCTCTGTGCCAGGCAGGAGATAACTGGCTGTTGTTTTAGAGCCAGATCATTTGCAACAGAGATTCTGCCTAAATTTCCTTTTGTGTGGAGGCCTGTTCCTAATGTTCTGGAGAGGCGGGCAGATTTGCTTTGTTTCCAGCTTTGGATGTGACTCTTCTGTGGTGCAGGAGCCATGTTTGCCATTAAAACCCTTTTGTTGCCAAGTGTTTGCCTCTAAACGCCTTCATAGAATCGTTTTGGTTAGAAAAGACCTTTAAGATCATGGAGTCCAGCCATTCCCCCAGCACTGCCAGGGCACCACTAACCCATGGCCCTCAGCACCACGTCTCCATGGCTTGGAAACCCCTCCAGGGATGGGGACTCCACCACTGCCCTGGCGTGGTGCTGGTCCAGCCATCATTGTTTTATGCTGCCAGAAGTTGCCTGATCACACAAGCCAACACTGAATTCAGCAATATCACCTTGGAAGACTTCTTTCAGACAGTCCTGCCACAGGTTCTGGCATCGCCTGCTGGATGCAATGGACAGAGATGGTTCCATCAGTGGCCCCTCACATGGAGGGACACCACCAAGAGAGCTCAGCAAGATGCAACCAGCCCCAACAGAAGCCACACCCAACAGGAAGCTCCTCTGGTTCATCCGCTCCTGGTTGATACAATCCTGGCCTCACCCACCACCCCAACCACAACCACCTGGGTGAGGGTGGAGCCACAGAAACACAGGTGGGCCAGGTTCTGCCTCTGCAACATGAAGCCAATGGGGAAACAAAACATTCTGCTGGGTTGTGACTCACTCGCAGGTCAACTCTAACTTGGGGCCCACAACTCAGGCCCCAGCACTTCACCTGGGCAGCCTCTTCCAGGCTTTGACAACCCTTTCAGGAAAGACATTTTTTTCCTCCTGTCCAACTTAAACCTCCCCTGGCACAACTTGAGGCAGTTCTGTCTTGTCCTGTCACTTGTTCCTTGGGAGAAGAGCCCAACCCCACCTGCCTCCAGCCTCCTTTCAGGGAGTTCTCAAGAGCCAGAAGGTCTCCCCTGAGCCTCCTTTGCTCCAGGCTCAACAACTCCAGGTCCCTCAGCTGCTCCTCACCACACTCCTGCTCTAGACCCTTCCCCAGCTTCATTGCCCTTCTCTGGACACGCTCTAGCCCCTCAAGGTCCTTCTTGGAGTGAGGGGCCCAAAACTCATGCCAGGATTGGAGGCTGGGCCTCCCCAGTGCCCAGCCCAGGGGGACGATCCCTGCCCTACTCCTGCTGGCCACACTGGTGCTGACACAAGGCAGGATGCTGGTGGCTCCTTGGCCACCTGGGCACACACTGACTCATCTCCAGCTGCCCATCCACCAACACCTCCAGGCCCTTTTCCGCCAGATATGGATAGTGTCTTCAGCATGGATAACATCTCTGGAGCTTGCAAAATGTGAGGAAATTCACCCCAAAGCTGGCTGGCCTTTGTTGGTATCCTGTTACTTTTACATTGCTTATTTTCTCCTGCAAGCCCCATCTTTCAGCTGCTGAAATGCGCCTTATTTGGAAGACCTGTAAGTGAAAGTTGTTTTGTCAGATCCTAATCTCGTTACTGGTAGCTGCTCATATTTTTTTTCCTCCAGCAGCTGTGGAAAGTGATTGTTTCTCTGCTTGTCTGTCCTGTTCAGTATTTCCACAGCGTTTTCTCCTGCATGTAAAATACTCAGGGTTGTGACTGAACGTAGACGACGAGGAAGGGGTAGACACGAGGAAGCCAGAGCCACGTATCTCTGTGCGTGTTCAACAATACTTTAGGTTTTCTAAGGTGGGTGCCAGAACCAAATCTATCTAAAGGTTTTATGATGTGTTAGTGTTTATTTAGAACAGAAATTGGAGCTCCACCAAATTTCACAGTATTTGTAAGTGCTATCGATCCATGTTTTACCCTACGCTGGTGGAAAGGATGGTGGCCGTAGCGGTCATGACATTGTCAGAGCTAAATAATGAATTTCAGTGCCTTTTTTTTTTGTACGTTTTCAGCAAATTACTGCTGAACACCTGCCAAAGGGAATACTTGTCTCATTCTTGCCGCTTCGCTGCTGCGCGTGGGTAATTTGGCAAGTGTAACAAGTTCTGTGGTGACCTGGGCTGAGGCTGGGATGGGATCTGAGTGGCCACCTGGGCTTGGCAACTGGGATGGGGTCTGAGTGACCACCTGAGATTGATAACTGGGATGGGGTCTGAGTGGCCACCTGGGCTTGGTAGGTGGGATGGGGTTTGAGTGGTCACCTGGGCTTGGCAACTGGGATGGGGTCTGAGTGACCACCTGAGATTGATAACTGGGATGGGGTCTGAGTGGCCACCTGGGCTTGGCAACTGGGATGGGGTCTGAGTGGTCACCTGGGCTTGGTGACTGGGATGGAGTCTAAGTGGCCACCTCAAATTGGTATGTGGAGATGCAGTTTTATCCATGGCTTGGTCACCCATATGAATGTGAACCTGGCCTGGTTATTACACAACTCTGGTTCAGATGGTGCTGGTGATCCAGAGATAACGTCACAAAGAGACGCCGTGGCTTGTACTGAGTAATCCTCCTGGGCTGATGTCCTCCCTGACACAGAAAGCATCACGCTGTCCTGGCTATTGCAGAAGCATCACCTCAGTTGCAGTTCTATCCTGATTTTCCACACAGGCAGAAGATCAAACACTAGCGAAGCCTTTGAGCTCCATAAGGATGCAAGCGATCCTAGACTGATATTCCCACACCCTGGAGAGCTCATGCAGGACCGGCACTGCCTTTTTTTTTTTGGTTTTTTTCCCCTTCTTTCAGCAGAGATTGCTTTGCAGCCCAAATTAAAACGGGCTGGTAAAAGAGTGAGTCGCAGTTTATAGTTCCCTCAGCTGTGCTGTGCTTGCCTCATTGATACCGCAAACTGAGATCTGCTCCCTTTCAGCAGCGCTGAAATTAATTTGAAAGAAAAGTAATTTTCTAGCAACGTGATGGGTGCGGTAGGCTTGGGGAAGAAAAAAAAAAAGGCAAGTTTTAATTTTCATACTTTATGGAAGGATGTCAAGCGGTGGCTTTCTTGTGCCTGGTTTGCAGACGCTGTGCTGGGCAGAGCAGAGGCTGTTGGCATTTGAAAGATGACTTTCCATGGTGTGTTGTGGCTTAACGTGCTCAGGGACTCTGAGACTCCTCATGGCCCATCAGTTTGTGAAGTCAAGTACTCCAAAGCTCGGGACTGGCAGAGCTGTGGGTTTTTATGCAGCTTTAATTTGGTCACCCTCTGTCCAGGCCTTGGATTGTATGATTATACTAAACATGAGGAGGAACTTCTTTACTTTGAGGGTGTCAAAGCCTGGCCCAGGCTGCCCAGAGAGATTGTGGAGTCTCCTTCTCTGGAGACATTCCAAATGTGCCTGGACGTGATCCTGAGCAGCCTGCTCTGCGTGACCCTGCTCTGGCAAGGGGTTTGGACTAGAAGATCTCCAGAGGTCCCTTCCAATCCCTATCGTTCTGTGATTACCTACTTTTTCTCTTGCTGCAAGACCTTTACCTGGTTGGCCGCCAGAGAGATTGGGTGCTCCTTGAAGTATTCTAAAATTAATGGGAAGGGCCTTTGTCTGTTTGATATAAACAGAACCATAGAATGGAAAAAGACCTTTAAGATCATCTAGTCCCACCATAACCCTACTCTAAAAGTCAGCTGCTAAACCACATTGCTCAGCACCACATCTACACAGCTTTGAAACACATCCAGGGATGGTGATTCAACCACTTCCCTAAAAGTGGTTAAGATTCACCTTTTCTCTAACAGCTCTGAGGTGAGATGTGGGTTCAGCTTGTGGCTTAAAACAGCTCAATTGAGATGTTTCCATGTCAACTGGCTGCCTTACAGCCAGTGGATTCAGCCGAGCCCAGAGAGGGATCCAGCACATGCTGAAGCAGGCATCCGTGCTGGGTCTGCATCACTCACTGGGCTTTGTTGATCAGGCATGGGAGATGAGAACCCCAGCTCAGTGTAGATGTTTGCATCCATGAGCTGGATCCTGCACCAAGAGCCTTGGCTCCGTTGCAGGCTCGCACAGGAGGTGCTTCCTTCTTCATCTCTGACTTCTGACTCCTTGAGCTCGTGCCACTTTCTGATGCAGCGTAGCTTTTTGCAAGGTCAGAGAATCATGGAATGGTTTGGGTGGAAGGGACCTTTAAAGGTCATATAGTCCAACCCCCCTGCACTGATCAGGGACATACTCCTCTTTTTTTTCCGGTGTTGATTCTTGGTCCTATTCTCCTTTCCACGTCTTTGCTTTGCCCCGCCTCTAGAAAGACACAAGTGCTCATTTACCTTGTACTCTCTTTTTCTGTCTCCTCTCCATTGTGTTTGTCTTGTCTGAAGCAAGGTTGTGCTATTCACAGCCATGATAGGCTGTGGTAGGTCACGATAGGAAACACTGAGGGGCTGGAGCNTTTAGTGGTGCCCTGGCAGTGCTGGGTTAACGATTGGATTTGATGATCTTAAAGGTCATTTCCAACCAAAACCATTCCATGATTCTGTGCTTTGACTTCACTTCTTAGCAGGAACTTTTCCTTGGGACCACCACATCTTCACTGGCGTCGTGAGGGATGTCGGTGCCTAGGGAGGATGCAGCTTTAAGCTACTGTAGAAGCTAAAAGCTGTGATACTTTTCCAAAGCAATGAGCTCCATCACCATTAAAAGCCAAGTAGCCATTGACCCCTTGGTTGGAGCTACGATGGACAGCAAATGGAGGTGGGGAAACGGCACCATCAGTTCTTCTTGTCTACTGCAGCAAGGCTCTTCCCGAGCGTGTGGTTTTACAAGCACGGGGAGAACGAGCGCGTGTGTCTTTTTTTGAGACAGATGAGAGGTGAGGGAATCGCTTTGGCAAGAGAACAAGTGTAGCGAGGCCCCAGCTTTTCCCCGGCAGTTTTGGCTGATGACTGCTTTTTATTGGCTCTCTTTTATAATTTTATTGATACCATTTCATCGTTTCCTCCAAGCGGCAATCAAGCTGTTTTTCCTTCCTCGAGGTAAATGTTTATATCGGAGCGTCAGCTGAGGGCGAGATGAATTCTGTTCAGTAGGTAGATGTGGAAACTACCAATCAAGGTCATTGCTGGATGCTGGTGCTGGTGGGCAGCTGGCTAAACATGAGCCAGCAGTGTGCCCCGGGTGGCCAAGAAGGCCCCTGGCATCCTGGCTTGTATCAGAAACAGTGTGGCCAGCAGGAGTAGGGAAATGATCGTACCCCTGGACTTGGCGCTGGTGAGGCTACAGCTTGAGTACTGGGTTCAGTTTTGGGCTCCACAGTGTAAGAAGGATCTTCAGGGGCTGGAGCATGTCCAGAGAAGGGCAGCGAAGCTGGGGAAGAGTTTGGAAAACATGTCTTACGAGGAGCAGCTGAGAGAACTGGGATTGTTTAATTTGGAGAAGAGAAGGCTGAGGGGACACCTTATTTCTCTCTACAACTACCTGAAAAGACATTGTAGAGAGGTGGGTGTTGGTTTCTTCTCCCAGGTAACAAGCGACAGGATGAGAGGAAATGGGCTCAGGTTGCACCAGGAGAGGTTTAGGTTGGATATTAGGAAGAAGTTCTTCACTGAAAGAGTGGTCAAGCCCTGGAACAGACTGCCCAGGGAGGTAGTGGAGTCACCATCCCTGGAGGTGTTAAAAAAACAAGTAGATGTGGCACTTCGGGACATGGTTTAGTGGTCATGGCAGTGTTGGGTTGATGGTTGGACTGATGATCTCAGAGGTCTTTCCCAACCTTACTGTTTCTATCGTTCTATGACACTGTCTTTATGCCACAGTAGCTTTTAGGTCATGAAGTTGTCAGAACTATCTGCAGCACCGCGGCGGCAGAAGTGGTTATTTTCCTCACTACCAGGTAGGAAGTGGTCGGTCCTGAGAATATGCAGCTTTCCCCAGGCCACAGTGAGTCAAAATCAGAACTGATATTGGAACTCGACTTTTTTAATACATATAAGTCTTATCTAGTGCTGTCTCTCTCATCAACCGTAGCGAGAAAACCTTGGACTTCACTTTAGATTTAATAAAAGAGGCTGTCGTGTCATTTCTTTCATAATTTTAGATAGAAGGATTTTTTTCCTCCCAAATGCCCTTTTAGCCTCCATCTGTAATTATATATTGACTATCCTGTTGTAAAATGTCTATATAATTCTGACTTAATTGTTGATCATCCATGATTTGATAACAAATGTCTCTATAGAATCATAGAATGGTTGGGAGGGAGTTGGAAGGGACCTTAAGGGTCATCTTATTCCAGTCCCCCTGCCACGGGCAGGGACACCTCCACTAGACCAGGCTGCTCAAAGCCTCGTCTAGCCTGATCCAATATAATTATGACTTAATTGTTGATCATCCATGATTTGATAACAAATATTGAAATTGTTCTTCGTTGAGGTGTCCCTGAACTGAACGATGTAGCAAAGATGGGACAAACCAAGGACAGATCTTGGGCAGCTCCTCATGCAGGTTTTCACAGGGTCTTCGTTTCACTCTCCGCAGCGGGCTGGCGAGCTGCTGGCACTTTGGTGTCACTGTGGTGACATGGTTTGTTGTTCATGGGATGTGTTATCTGCTTCTGTACACGCGGATAAAAAAGAGAAAGGGTCGTAGAGTAAAACCTGTCCTGTGGGAACAGCGGCTATCGATTGCCTGGTAGAGGTGGAATTTAACTAAAGGTCAAATAAAATTGTACTGGAATCCACATCAGGGACAGCTGGAAGAGGACGAAGAGCTACTTCTTTTTAGATGTTATATTTCTTAGGGAAGAGATGCCAGAAAGGCAAAATTGCCCAAAATGTAATATTACCCAAACGCAGCCTTCTGCTTTGCTCCCCTTGAAGTACCGTGTGGCTTCAGGCCGCTGTGCTGCACAGAACTTATGCTTACAGCAAAGAGCAGGACTCTGTGTTCGGTGTTTATCCTGGATTACTGGACAGAAAATCCCAAACTGTTATCCAGAAATGCTTTTGATTCTTTCTAAAACATCATAGCTTCAACTATCTCAAGTTTTCTCTCATTGTGCTGAGCGCTTTACTTTCTAGGTTTCCTTCTGCACCACAAACTGACAAGTGGTTTTGAAAATAGTACTGTTTGGGGCTGGACAGGCTGGAGAGTTGGGCAGAGAGGAACATCATGAAGTTCAACCAGGTCAACTGTAGGGTCCTACCCCTGGGAAAGGAATAACCCCCTGCAACAGTACAGGGGAGGGGTCACCTGCTAGGAAGCACCTCTGTGGAGAAGTATCGGGGAGTGCTGGGGGACAACAAGGTCACCATGAGCCAAGAATGGGCCCTTGTGGTCAAGAAGGCCAATGGTGTCCTGGGGTGCATGAAGAAGAGTGTGGCCAGCAGGTTGAGGGTGGTTCACCTGCCCCTCTACCCTGGTGAGGCCACATCCTGAGTGTTGTGTCCAGTTCTGGGCTCCTCAGTGCAAGACAGGCAAGGAGCTACTGGAGAGTCTAACAGAGACTGTGAGGATGATTAAGGGCTTGGAGGATCTCTGTGCTGAGAAAAGGCTGAGAGCCCTGGGGCTGCTGAGCTGCACAAGAGAAGCCTCAGAGGGGAGCTGATCAATGCTGATCAAGAGCTCAAGGGCCCATGGGGGGCAAGAGGATGGGGCCAGACTCTTGTCAGTGGTGCCCAGTGACAGGACAAGGGGCAATGGGCACCAAGTGGAAGCCAGGAGGTTCCATGGGAGCAGGAGGAGAAACTTGTTTGGTGTGAGGGTGTGGGAGCCTGGCCCAGGCTGCCCAGAGAGGTTGTGGAGTCTCCTTGTACAGAGAGATTCCAAAGGTGCCTGGACACGATCCTGGGCCCCCTGCTGTGGGTGAGCTGCTGGAGCAGGGGGGTTAGATGAGATGATCTCCAGAGGTCCCTTCCAACCTGTGATTGGGGTTGATAACCCTCATGCACAGGCTTTTTTCCTCTGCTTCAGAAATGACCTGTGTGGTTTTGGTAGCCTGGAAGAGCATGTAATTACTTGTAAACTATTTTCATAAATATCTAGTTTTGACAGAGATGGGTAGAAAAGAGGGTTCTTCTAGGTGGCAGCTCGACTCCTATTAGAGCCACGTATACGTGTTTTCCTTGTTTGAAATATTTTGACCCTACGTATGCTTATTCATCCTGTTCTTTTCAGTTACAGCTTGCTACTAATTTGTTGCTGGAAAAAAGACATTATCTGTAATGCTCTTGCCTTGAACTTGATGGATGGGAGCTTAGAAAATGAGCTTGTGGTGTTAGAAGGTCCTGTCAGGGTTTTCTATTCAGTGTTGGGGGTTTTTTTGCCCCTTCTGAGCTAAGACAAACCTTCCAGGGCCTGCTCAGATGTCCTCTGAGGACAGACAGTGATTGTGACTCTTGGAAAAAATGATGAATTGATGAGCTCCGCGGGGTAAGAGCAGAGACACTCTCGTCCACGGCTCTGTCCCACCCGGTGTCAACCACAGGGTCCCTCTAGCAAAGCCACAGCCTCCTTGCCCACAGGTCCTCTACATGGTGTTGCTCTCTGAAAGCTGGGAAGGATATAAATATAAACCAAACAGCCCACCCCCAACCCATTCCCTCTCTAGCCGACATCGTTACCTCCCTGTCGTTACAGCCAGGCGCTTAATTAGTCCATGCAAATAGCCCTGCTTTGATGAGGCTTGAAGTGTGTGAACAGAACGGTGCCACTTCTGCTCGTGCTGTGCTTTTTCTTCGGAGGATCTTCAGCTGTCAGGGCTGGTCAGGGCGGTTAGAGCTTGTAAAGAAATTAAGAAAGAGAGAAAACTGGTAGGTTTAAGCATTTTTAGCTTCGGAACGGGAACTGTGTTGAGTGCAGATGGAATCATAGAATCATTTAGGTTGGAAAAGACCTCTAGGATCGAGTCCAACCTTCATCCCAACATCTCCCTGACCCCTAGACCATGTCCCGAAGCGCCACATCTACTCATTTTTTGAACGCCTCCAGGGATGGGGACTCCACCGCCTCCCTGCGCAGCCTGTTCCAGTGCCCAACCACTCTTCCAGTGAAGAATTTCTTCCTAATATCCAATCTAAACCTCCCCTGGCACAACTTGAGGCCATTTCCTCTTGTCCAGATCCTATCCTGGATTTCCAACACCAAGTGACACAGCAGGAGGGAGCATAATTACGTATGACTTAGCTGTTAGCAGCATGTCGTGGTAGAAAAAAAAAAAGGATTTTTTCTCACTTATCGTTTAGCAGGTATAAATAATCTAGAGATCATTATTTTAGTCAGTGAATGACTGTATTTTGAGTTAGTTTTTCAGTATTTGAAACCTGAACCTTGGGAAACGGATGCTGCCCAGTCTGTTGCACTCCTGGCTGTGCCGATAAAGAAAACGCTGAAATGTTGTGATAAAAAGGCTGCAGCAAAAAGCCAAATAACCGGCATTTGAGCTTTCAGAAGTACCTGCTCTGGGCAATCATCAAACACGCGACTTTTGAACGATGTCGGATGAGTAAGATGCCACCTGTTTGGTTTACTAGCAGGAAATTGTAGATCCTGGGGTAATTATTGCTCGCTGTGTTCCAGAGATTGGCGTCGTGCTAAAGCAGAGCTATTCGAGATCAAGGAAGAGGAGGTCATTTAAGTACAAGGTGAAGATGTGGATCGTAAGATACTTGTGTATTTTGTCAGCGGTTTCCTCTTCAGAAACCGGCAGTGTCAGTTTTTGTCTTAATTCCACGTGCATAGACATCATTGTCTGTCTTGAATGCCCGTAGTTGTGTTACACCTGGAGCCACACCCCTCGTAGTCAAGGGCACAAGAAGGGTTTTTTTAAGATGTTAGACGTGTTTAAGATGCTGGATGTTCACGAAGTTAAGGCCAGGAACCTTCTGCTGAGGACTTCTTTGGTTACTGATGAAAATTCTTTATTTTCTCACCCTGCTCTCCAACGTGTCCCTCTTTCCACAAGATTCTGAGCACCTCTTCTAAGGCAGGTTTGCAGCTGTTGGGTTTTTTTCTCAGGGGATAGGCTGTGGGTAGATGAGCAGTGATGCCTTCCCAGCTAAGCTGTGACTCCTCACTGCAATGTGTATGAGTGTGGAGCAGCACATTTTGTGCAAGTGGCTGCTCTTGGTCCATTAGCGACTATGGGGATCATGTAATATGAGCATTTTCATAATTTGTTCCATCTTCAACTTTAGGAAGGTTTTCTTTGGTTTTTGAAGTAGTGCTGGAATGTCCTGCAGGAAAGTTTTGGAGGACTGTTGGGTTGGATGAGTTGTTCTACATCACAGAATCGCAACATGGTGGGGGTTTGGAAGGGACCTCTAGAGATCATCTCGTCCAACCCCCCTGCTCCAGCAGGTCACCCAGAGCAGGGGGCCCAGGATTGTGTCCAGGTGCCTTTGGAATCTCTCCAGAGAAGGAGACTCCACAACCTCTCTGGGCAGCCTGGGCCAGGCTCCCACACCCTCACACCAAACAAGTTTCTCCTCCTGCTCCCATGGAACCTCCTGGGTTCCACTTGGTGCCCGTTGCCCCTTGTCCTGTCACTGGGCACCACTGACAAGAGTCTGGCCCCATCCTCTTGCCCCCCATGGGCCCTTGAGCTCTTGCTCAGCATTGATCAGATCCCCTCTGAGGCTTCTCTCCTCCCTTCTTTCCATATCGACAGGTACACCTGAACACTTCTTGCTCTTGATGATCGGTTCTCTTTGACACTTCCTTTGAGCTCCTGCTGCTTCTTGTGCCTTTTTCCTGCTCCTTTCCCTCTCTGTTTACCTCCTTTTCACGTATTTTCCTTCTCTGAGCCGTGTAGGACAGATAAAAGCTGTGTACGCACGGTGTTAACCCACCTCCTTTATTCTCGTTTCTCTTTTCCGAGCTCGCTGGGATGAGGCAAATCTTTCTGTATTTTCTGGCATCCTGCCACTCTGATCCCAGCCAGGGAGTTTGGATGCTGCTGGAGGATGGATTATAAATAATTGAGTCTTTGATGTTCAGGTCTCTTAGTTGACGAGACTTTTGTTTGTAGAACAAAGTTTAATCGAGAGCAAGTGAAGGCTTTGTTAAATGCGGGGTTTTATGCCAGAACTGCGCTGGTTTTTTTTTCTAAGTGAGAAAGTATTGGAGGCCTTCTGCCAAACTGCTGTGTCTGGTGGAGAGGCAGGTACCTTTTTGATCTAAAAACCACAATTTTATTTAAGAAGCACATTCTGAAGGTCTGCTCAATGTCCCACCTTCCTCTGAGAATTCAGTCAAATCTCTCCAATGATTAAACTGAATAATTTCTTTACGTCTTCCTGTTTCAGTTGGTTCTGCAATCACACTGAAGAGAACTGACTTCACAATAGTCTGTGCAAATCTTAAGGTTTCTCTGTATCTCGCTTCCTTCATTTGCATGCCTTAGCATCTGTTTCTTTTGCATAATTCACCTCTCTGGTCAGCTCGTTATTAAAATTGCCCCTCTGTTATCTTACGCCGTACACTTGCCTTGATTTCTGATTATTCTTTTGATTGTGTGGGGTTCCTCAGCGCTGCTGTGTTACAAATACCGAATACGACTGTTCCAGGGAAGGAGGAGAAATACTCTAAGACGTTTGTTGCTGTTTGAGACCATAAAATCCATCTTCACTCTCAGATTCCAGAAGAAACAGCGGTAGGACAGGAAGAAAAGGTTTCAAGTTGTGTCAGAGGAGGTCTAGGTTAGACATAAGGAACAATTTCTTGGTGGGAAGGGCTGTGAAGGGCTGTGCCAGGCTGGGCAGGGCAGTGGTGGAGTCCCCATCCCTGGAGGGGTTTCCAAGCTGTGGGAGATCATAGAATCATAGAATGTGAGGGGTTGGAAGGGACCTCTGGAGATCATCAAGTCCAACCCCCCTGCCAAGCAGGACCGTAGAAAGATGTGGTTCTGAGGGCCATGGTTTAGTGGTGACCTGGCAGTGCTGGGTGAACACTTGGGCTTGATGATCTTAAAGGTCTTTTGCAAGCAAAACAATTCTGTAAGAAATACACATCGTAAATATTAATGCCAGAATGAACCTGGAAATTGGGTGAGCCTCTCTATACAAGACCATTATGGGTAGAGTTTCCAACTTGGCTTCCTCTAATTTCTCAGGGCTTTCTCTGTTTTACTTCTCTTAGTCTTCAGTTAGTAACAGTTCTGCTTGTCTTAGAATCATAGAATTATGAAGGTTGGAAAAGACCTCTTAAGATCATCAAGTCCAACCATCAACCCAGCACTACCATGACCACTAAACCATGTCTCAAAGTGCCTGTTTTTTGAACACCTTCAGGGATGGCGACTCCACCACTGCCCTGGGCAGCCTGGTCCAGGGCTTGACCAAAGCACTTGGTCATCTTCAAGATCTCCTTAACCTCTTGCATCCGAGTACCCTGAAGTCACTCTCTGCAGAGCTTTGGATACCTGCTGTTCAGGCTGTCTGCCTGGTTGGATGGCGACTGTTCCCTGTCATCTCTGCGTTGGCTGACGTGCCGTTCCTGCAGGATGTGTGGCTGGATGCCTGTTGCTTTGAAAGATTAAGTGAAGGCAAATCCAACCTGCTCGTTATCATGAGAAGTGACTCTATCCTGCGAGTGAGCTACAGGGGTTTTGTGAGAAATGAAGTGTAATATGCATGAACCTCGGCAAGAGAATTGACTCGGTACAGTGAGAGATTTTAATGTTAAAAAAGATGAGAACAACACGTCACTTATTACACTGGTTTTCAAAACAGGCGTAGCAGGAAATTATGGTCGTTGACCTGAATGGTTTCTAATAGGATTCTGTTGGGTTTGCCTCTGGGCCTCCTGTTTAATACTTGTGTTAAAATGGTCATTTTTAAGGGCTGGCAGGAGCTATCGATATGGGTAAAGAAGGGATAAATCTGTGCTCCGTAGTCAGTCATGTGCGAGCAAGCTGCGTGCTTTCTTACGGGAAAATGTAAAGCTGTTTTTTCTAGGAATGGTGCAGGATGCTATTCTGAGAGGCGGCGAAATATCTAGAAAATATTTAGGAGTTAAGTCTCATTATCATGCGCTTTTTCTGTATGATTCAGCAGCCAAATTACCCTTGACTGTATAAATAGTGGAAAATTGGATAGGAATAGGCAAATCATCTTCCATCTGGATCTCGTACTGGTGTGTCTGCAAAGTTCTGGGGCTGTTTTTGGTATCAAAGGCAACAAGAAGAATGCTTAAAAATGGGAGCTGGTGCTAAGAAAAGGTATGAAAATGACGTAAACGTTAGAATATATGCGGTTGATAACAATATGCAAAACTCTTGGAATCTAGGCTGACACCCTGATACCCGCTCGAATGGCAGCGTGGTGGGACACAAATGGTTTGGGCGATTTCTGGAGTGCGTTATGAAGATAGTTTGAAGTAGTTGGCTCATCCAGTGCCTAGGAGAGGTGCCTACCTGGCTCTGCTGCTCACAAAGAGCTCGATGAGGGAGGGATGTGGTCTTGGCTGCAGTGACTCTTGAGATATTAAAGCTTAAGATCCCAAAGGATGTGAGGAATGGAATAAAGACGTCAAAATTCAGGATAACAAACTGGAACCTTTCTGGGGAACCAAAAGGCAGAATCCCATGGGAGGAATAAGCCCAGATGGGTTTACCTGATCTTCAAGGACAACCTTCTCAAATTGCAAAGACAGTGCAAGCTGATGTGCAGGAAACCAAGCAGGCATGGCAGGTCACCCGCTTTGCTTTACTCCTTAATGGGGAAGTTCTGGTGGAGCTCAAATGTGAAAAAGGAGGGATACAGGCAGACAGAGGAGACATCATAGAATCATAGAATGTTAGGGGTTGGAAGGGACCTCTGGAGATCATCGAGTCCAACCACCCTGCCAAGCAGGACCATAGAGGAACTTTCCTGATGGAAAGTTTAGCTGGAGTTGAACCTCCAAGGGATTATAAGGCAACAAGGAGGACTTCCATAGGAACGTTGTCAGCAAATGAAAACAAAATGTGGGTCTGCTGCTGGATGAGGGAGGCAACTCTGTGATGAAGGACTTGGGAAAAGGCTGAGGTTTGGAGTGTTTCTTTGCCTTGGTCTGTATTTGCAAGATCTGCTCTTCCTAGGTGGTGATTTGGGATGGGATGTTGTGCCCACGGCAGAGGATCGCATTGGACACCACCAGCAAAAGGGCCGTGTTCATGTCTGCAGAAGGGGATGGGTGAGGCAGCTCCATCTCACCTTGGAGAGGTCGTGACAGCCAACAGGTGCCCAGTGACTGGAAATGTTGTGTCTGTCTTCAAGAGGGTGAGAAGAACTGCAGACTTGTACTTGATCCCTGACATCATGGGATTCCACGATTCAAGACACTTCTCTTGTCAGCCTAGGGTTGGGCAAAGACAATTTGACCAGGTGTGACTCTGTACAGTGCCTACCTGCTGGTAGATGCTATAGTTTAGGGTCCGTTGGTGTTCATTATATTCAGCATTTAATCTCTTGGCCATAAATTTGCTTGAGGGATGGGGGTTTAATCATTTTTGTCTCCCCTCAGTATTTCCAGCCTAATTGCAGGTGCTTAATATGAGCACGTGGCCTCTGGTGTGATGGGTGAGTTCTCTGGTGCCTTTCCCCCCCACCCCTTAACTAAAATTTCTCTAATTCTTTCAAATCATGCCTTTAAAAGTGGGCGGGTTTCAGTCTGATGTTAATGAATCACGCCTTGGCAATGTTTCCCCTAAAACAATCGTTCTGTTCAGCTGTCGGATTAGTGAGCCGCAGACTCTGCAATGTTTTACGTCGTTCTTCTTGTTGGCTTGTTTTATTATTTTTTTAAAGATGCTTCATTTTGGCAGCCATTACCGTCTATCCCCCAAATGTCTTGGTCCTTATATATCTCAAGCTTTAACAGCTTGAAGGGAGTTAATATTTTTGCGAATCTGAGCCCACTGGGGGGTTTTTGCTGGGTTTTGGAGAGGGGTTGAGAGGATTTGGGGGGGTTTTTTTGGACAGATTGGACCTCCATCAAGATAGGCTCTGGAGCTTTATTGTGAGTCAGAAGCTGCCAGCTCTCCAGAGCCAGAAATCAGGTGATGAGTCTTTGTAGAACACCTAATAAAGAGCTGAAGTTAGTCATCCTTATGATTTCGGTGTGCAGTATTCTTTCCGATATCGGCATCTCTCTCGAACTCAAGGTGTCCTCTTTTCGGCAACGTTTAATATTAATACCAAGCTCTTCACCGTTTGGGCCCATTAAAGAGACTGATGCTCCTCTCAAGCAGAGGCTGTTAATCCTGCCCGCATCCCGGTTTGGGAATTATCCAGATTATCTCTGCAGTTCCAAATGGTTTCCAAAGAAGAAGTTTCCTTCTTCCTGCTGTAAATTTTTTCCCCTGCGCTGCAGTCCTGTTGCACAACCACCATATTCTGCAGGGAAGACGGTGAAGTGGAACGGTTCCTGGATGGAGAGGAGTGTTATCCTTGCTGGTGGTGTTGGAGATGACATTGATTGATGGTTTCCTTTGGTGAACTTTGGTTCAAAGCTGCCTTGGGTTCCTTTTGTCTTTTGTTTTACTCTCTCATAGGTCAGTGACTTACCATTTGTCATCAGCAGGGGAGTTTTCTGTTAGCTGGAATAATTAGTCTTTGTTAGACACCCAGTGATCAATGGGAGACGAGGGGGGAAAAGGGTAGCAATGAATTTTGTTTCAACGTTGGACTTCAAACTTGTGAGTGCACTGCTTGCTCACAAAAAGAAATAATCTGGGGGCTTTTAAATAATCTTGCACGTTTTCTTGTGTGAATGCAACTGGATCTTGTCCCAGTCCCTGCAATTTATCCGTGCACCACAAGAACCAAATGAAAATGTTCTGGTTGTACCAAACTCTGTCCTGTTTCATTGCCGGTGTCTGGATGGAAGCAAGCGCTCAGACTGCCTTTGGTTTGTCCCCAGAGCTGAACATTGTTCTCATTCCCTACTCTGACTTTCCCTTTAGCCCAGGCTTCATTTCCAGACGGAGCCTTGAAGGCTCAGCCTGGTCTGGGAGCATCGATACCATTCTAAAAAGCCCTGCAGGGCTGCCCCAGTGCGGTTCTTTTCAAAGCAGGCAAGCCCCAGCCGTTCCTTAGCGTCCATATTTGAGTATCGTTTCATCTGTGCATTGCCGTGGGGTTGAGGGCACCTCAGCTGCTGGAATAACAGAGGGTTTTAACCTGGATTTTTATTCTGGTAGAGACTGAAAACTCTCACCTGGAAGATGGTGGAAGCTCTTCTGTGGCACCTTCTCCATTTTATAGAATATATATATTTTTTTGGCAGGTATTCAGAGCGAAGCCTGACAAAATGCGTTGGGATAACGATAGAGACCCGACCGGATTACTGCCTGAAGCGACATTTAAGTGACATGTTATCCTACGGCTGCACGAGGCTGGAGATCGGAGTGCAGAGCGTCTACGAGGATGTGGCCAGGGACACCAACAGGTGAGAGGAAAGCTTCAGTGCCAAGCAGAGCCTGGCTGCTCGCTGTCCGTGTTCTGGAGTACTCGAGTAGTGTGTCTTGACCTGTCTGCTTGGACACGTGTTTAACGTGGAACGTGATTCTATGATTCAAACATTTAGCTCGTTTCCTTGCTTCTGTGGCCACGTGTCTCTTCAGAAGAACGAATAAACTGCAGTGGCTTCGTGGGTTTCTTTGTGTCACGGTGTAGACCATGGCTTGAGAAAATTGAGTTATTTGGGATGCTTTATTTTACATTCATACTCTTTCCCTGTGTTATACACATCTCTCTTTTATTGCTTCAGAAATAAATCATAGGATTACAGAATCGTTTTGGTTGGAAGAGACCTTTCAGAGCATCAGGTTCAACTGTTGCCCCAGCACTGCCAGGTCACCACTAACCCATGGCCCTCAGCACCACATCTTCACGGCTTGGAAACCCCTCCAGGGATGGGGACTCCACCACTGCCCTGCCCAGTCTGGCACAGCCCTTCACAGCCCTTGCCATGAAGACATTGTTCCTCATGGCCAACCTCAACCTCCCCTGGTGCAACTTGAGGGTTTCCTCTTGTCCTGCTGCTTGTTCCTTGGGAGAAGAGCCCAACCCCACCTGGCTCCAACCTCCTTTCAGGGAGTTTTGTGAAGTAGAACATGTGCCCACAGAGAGCTCATGGTTCTCAGGGAGGGACTGTTTACAAGGGCTTAGAGTGGTGGGATGAGGAGTAATTGCTTTAAACTGGAGGAGGGGAGATTTGGATTAGAAATTAGGAAGGAGTTCTTCACTCTGTTGGTGGTGAGACACTGGCACAGGTTGCTCAGGGGGGTTGTAGATGCTCCATCCCTGGAGGTGTTCAAGGCCAGGTTGGATGGGACTTGAAGCAACCTGGTCTAGTGGGAGGTGTCCCTGCCATGGCAGGGAGGTTGGAACTAGATGATCTTGAAGATCCCTTCCAACCCAAACCATTCTCTGATTCTTGTCCTACGTAATTCATAATCCATAGACTCGAGCGGATTCAATGCAGCGTAATCTCTTGGAGGTACTTTCACCAGCAAACAGCATGTTCTCTACAACAGGTCCCTTTTTCTGCTGAGTAGTAGAGAGGAGAGGTGTCACTGGCAAGCACAGAGGGTGAGACACAGCCAGAAACAACGCCTGTTGACAGATGAACCCCAGTCACTCTGGACATACCGTATCTCTAGGGACTGCAGAACAGATCCACAAGAGGCCTGTGATGTATTCCTTGGACCTGTGGCCTACAGAACAGTTGTCCTATGTAGGAGAACGCACAATATATTACTCTTCCCACCCCTTACAGTAAGCCTTTTTTTTTGGTATTTATTGCAAGCCTGCTCGTTCTGTTGAGATGTTGAAAGAAGTGATTTTTCTCCTGTTTTTCTCACTATTTTCACTCATTCAACTCCCCTCAACTCCTATTGCATATTCTAGTCACCGACCAAAGATGTTTAATAACCGTAATCAAACGTAATGACAGAGAGATTATGGTTCAAGAAGCAAAGCACATTCTTGTTAATACCCACCTTGAAGGCAGTAGTGCAAAACAGAAAATGTGGGACATTTTCTTTGAGACATTTAAAGAAAGAAGCCGAAATGAGCTTCCTCTTGTATGTTTGAGCTGGTGCGTGGAAGTGCACGATGTCACTGCCATGAAAGGATCAGGCTCCAGGTCTCAGGAGACAGGAAAAGTCATTTATTGAGTAGTCCAAGAGTTTGGAAGTAATATTTATAGGTGGTACTTTCCTCCTCTAGATGTCAGAGCTTTCCAAAGGAAAAGATGCGTACGAAGGCACGTAGCTAGACCTCGCTCTTAGGCTTTATGTGTTCATTTACAGTTAGTTCTGACACCGATGGTAAATTAAACAATTTAATTTCAGCTGTTAAAAAATCATTTTTTCACCCCAAATCTTTTAAAGATGTCCTTCAATGAGGTGGAACTTCATCACCCCATTTAGCTCTCCCTTCAGCCGTCGTTGGTTTTCCTCCGGTTTTGTCGCTCAGATCAGAGCTGGTGCCATAAATCATTCAAAGCTGTATGTCACTTTTGGCGTGTAGGTTTGCTAATGAACTCTGGCTTTCCTGCTGATGAATCGGGAGAAGAATGCGGTGGTATCCTGACTTGATTTCACTCAGAAGTCATCCTGGATAGAATTATAAGTTTTTAAGGGTTTTGGCACTTTGCAAAGCTGCTCCCGGAATTCCTCAAAAGCTTTGCCGCAGGCTGTCGCAGAGCTGGGAAGAGGCAGGTTCTTCACTTAAATATCTCCCTCCAACTTTTTACAACAAGGAATTGGAATGTACTTTTAGCGAATCATGGAATCATCTATGTTGGAAAAGACCTTTAAGGTCATTAAGTCCAACCATTAACCCAGCACTGCCAGGGCACCACTAACCCATGGCCCTCAGCACCACATCTCCACGGCTTTTTCAGTCCTTCCAAGGATGGGGACTCCACCACTTCCCTGGGTGAAGAGAAGGGTGATTCAAGTTTCTCCTTCCTTTGAAATGACCTCATTTCGCTTCTGTTCTTCTACTTTGTGGGGGATGTGTTTTGGCTTTAAACTTTTAATATTTTGCTTGTAGCAAAATGTCAGATTACAACCAATTAGGCTAACTGTTTGGAAATTACTTTCTATTATGTTCCATAAGTCATTAGTGAGGTTTTTGAGTGCTTTTGGTGGCTGTGAGGCAGAAAAATATTCAAGAACAGAACTAGGCATCAAATAATCAAGTTATTGATGCAGCTCAAATTCCACTTCTAATAAGAAAATAATTTTTATTTATGAAGCAAGTCTCCACTTACTCCCCTCGGGCTACTCAAGGTCTTGAGTAATACTGTCCTTGAACGATCTCGGAAAAACACCGTAATACTTCTGGAAAAAATCATACATAAAGCTCTAGTCATAAAACTCCATGTAGGGCCTTAATGGAGGCAGAATATTCCAGCAGAGAGGAAGGAAAAGTCCTTAGAACAAGGGAAGTAGCTGTTTGGTTTGGTCAACGTTGGGTCTTGGCAGAAGGCGTGCATTTGTAAAGATGCCCAGATGATGTTAATTTTTCATCCTAAGGACTGTGGAGGAGAAGAAGAGTCACCTGCTGAGCTAATCTCTTGGCAAGGAATTCCAAAAGATGGGGTGAACTGGTGTGAAAGTGTGATGGGGAAGAAAATGGGGATTGGAGAGGGGAAAAAGGTGCTGGAGCGGGTCCAGAGAAGGGCAGGGAAGCTGGGGAGAAGTCTGGAGAACATGTCTTATGTGGATCGGCTGAGGGAATTGGGATTGTTTAGCCTGGAGAAAAGGAGGCTCAGAGGAGACCTTAATGTTTTCTACAACTACATGAAAGGAAGTGGTATTGAGGTGGGGGTTGGTCTCTTCTCCCAATTAACTAGTGATGGGAATGGGCTCAAGTTGTGCCAGGGAAGGTTTAGATTGGATATTAGGAACAATTTTTTTTACTGAAAGAGGAGTCAAGCATTGGCCCAGGCTGCCCAGGGCAGGGGTGGAGTCACCATCCCTGGAGGGATTCAAAAAACGTGTAGATGTGGCACTTCAGGACATGGTTTAAGGGTAGTGTTGGGTTGATGGTTGGACTTAATCTTAGGGGTCTTTTCCAACCTTAATGATTCTATGATTCTATAAGGTAGATTATGCTGAGGAGATATAAATAGCCAGAAATGTCAGCTGGTAGTGGAAGAGCTCTCCCAGCTGGGGAAGAGCAAAAGCAAGGACTTCGTGGGAAGACTGTGATGGGGACCTCCTGGTAGCAGTCTGTAGCGAGAAGGCTTGCTGTTGTGGAGGCAGAAAGCGACTCCTGAGCCGTGGAGGTGGAAGGAGAGAGGAGTTTGCTTGAGGCTAATGGGTTTTGTGAGATTCAATCTTTGTCCCCCCCATTGTTTGGGCTCCAAGTCTCTCCAAGCTCCTGCAGAGCCATCCCAAGTCTGTTTCATTTAGTATTTTGGTGGTGAAGATCCTGAAATCCTTCAAGAGTCCTAATCCAGCTGATGTTTCGGAGGTTTGGCACCTCGCGGAAGTTGAGAAGAGCTTGTGTTTCTCTCCAAGGAGTACTGGAGAGTCTGGGGAGCATGTGGCAGGATGGTTTTCTAGCTAGCTCATTTCCCTTCGCCCCCGTCCTTCGCCTCCTTTTCTGTTGCTTTTGTTTCTGGTTATGCTTCGATTTGATTATACACAGTCCTTGGTGCAGCGTGTCCCAGCTTGTGCTGTGGCATCAGCTTGTGTCATTGCTTTACAAATTGAATTTCAGCAGCTTTCCAAAGTTTCTCGGGCTGTGGTTTGAATCGAGCAGCCTTGGTGTGCTTCTCCAGCTGTAGGAGTGGCAAACAGGATGACTTTTAGCCCTTCGTGTAGTCCTCTTTATTAGGAGCCATGCTCCAAACTCAACCCTTCTCGCTTCCTAAAGCACAAGCTCAATGAGACGTATCAAAATATGTCTTTGTGTGATCCTGAATCTCCTCTCTCTCTTCCCAGAGGCCACACGGTGAAGGCTGTGTGCGAGTCCTTTCACTTGGCCAAGGATGCCGGCTTTAAAGTGGTGGCACACATGATGCCTGATCTACCAAACATGGGGCTTGAGAGGGACATGGACCAGTTTGTTGTGAGTACGCCTTCAAACAACCGCGTGTTTCTGAGGTGCTCCAGCTTTCCCATCTAATGCTGCTTCTCTTTCTTTGCTCACCTATTAGTTACCATCCAGGCCCAGAACTGTTTTCTTAAGGACAAATAATTTCAAATTCATTTTTGAAGGTGGAGGCTAAGAAAAATCTGTTGAACTACTTCATCCAGAAAATTATATCCTTGCCTCCTGAAAGCCTGAGTCACTGGGTCTCTGCGGAATACAGCTCTTCCGAGACGAACCGGGGCTCTTACTTCTTTTTTCCAAGGTGGTTTTCTTCCCTTGGATTGAGAAGAGTAGATGATTCAAAGTTAAAAGCAGGCTACGGCGCAGGTAATTAATCTCAGAGTGTAGAGGTGGGTTCTATGGCACCTCAGTTCTTGGCGCGCTGCTGTTCAATATCTTTATCGGTGATGCGGAAGGAAAGAAAAAATCATTTCCAGAGAAATTGAAATGAGGAATAAAGAGCAAATGGTAAACAGCGTAGGGAATTCGCCACTTTGAATGCGTGGAAGATTGGGTTTTGGGGTTATTTCGTTTATTTTTTTTTCAATCGGAATTGGTTGTCTTTATAAAACAGTGCAGAAACCGCAGTCAAGACAGCGGGATGGGGTGTCCTTCTGTGCAAGGCCAGGCTAGGTGCTTTCTGGCACTAAGGAGTTATCAATACGGTGGAATGTATTGATTAGAAGCGCAGGCAGAAAGCAGCGGTTTATCTCGGTACCCTGCAAACAGGCACGTCTGGAAAGGAGCAATCAAAAATGCAGCTGTACAGTACCTGAAGGAAATTCTGAAACCTGCGGCGGGTAACTTCTTCTGAGGGGTTTTGTGCAGAATTCTTTGAGCTCTGCATCCCCAGCAGCGTGGGCAGCAGGGCAGGGAGGGGATCCTGCCCCTCTGCTGTGCTCTGGGAGACCCCCCTGCAGTGCTGGGGCAGCTCTGGAGTCCTCAGCACAGCAGAGACATGGACCTGGTGGAGCGGGGCCACAGGAGGCCCCAGCAATGATGGGAGGGCTGGAAGGCCTCTGCTGGGAGGCCAGGCTGGGAGAGTTGGGGTTCTTCAGCCTGGAGAAGAGAAGGCTCCAGGGAGACCTTCTGGTGGCCTTTCAGTGCTTCAAGGGGCCTGTGAGAAGATGGGGATGGACTTTTGATCAGGGCCTGTTGGGACAGGACAAGGGGGGATGGTTTGAAATGAAAAGAGGGAGATTGAGACTAGAGAGAAGGAAGAAATTGTTGGTGCTGAGGGTGGTGAGAGCCTGGCACAGGTTGCCCAGAGAGGTGGTGGCTGCCCCATCCCTGGAAGGATTCCAGGTGAGGTTGGCCGGGGCTCTGAGCAACCTGCTCTAGTTGCAGATGTCCCTGCTCCCTGCAGGGGGGTTGGACTAGATGACCTTGGAAGGTCCTTTCCAACCCAACCCATTCTGTGATTCCTAAATATGTTGTCATAGTACTCAGCAAATAGTAAGTTCATGGGAGAAAGTGGGAGGTGTCCCTGCCCATGGCAGGTGGGTTGGAACTAGATGATCTTTAAGGTCCCTTCCAACCCTGACAATTCTATGATTCTAGGCTGAGGTGAAATGATGTGCACCAAACCAAAGGTGAAGTCAGTGAAAGAGAGGAAATGAACTTAAAATTCCTGCCCCAGATTCTGTTGCTCCTGGATTATTTTCTTAGAACGCTGAAGGAGGTCGAGGATAGACATCACATTAGCTGTGGTTTTGTGGAATTACTTGTGATGCAGCGTCCAGCAAAACCTGAATCTCTTACTCAATATCTCATGAAGTCGCGGCTGTAGATCTGCGTTCTTTATGGGCCCGTCGTTGGTGAAGCAGTATCAGGCTGGAGAGAATTTGTGGTGGAAGAACAGCCATACTGAAAGGATTTAAGGAGCTATCCTTGGGTAGCACCCAGCAAAGAGGAGACAGTAATCTCGGGTGCTTGCAAGATGTAAAACTGAAGAGGGAGGAATTATTTAAGGCAGAATTACAAGCTTCTCTGGGAAGTGCTTAGGGATGATTATTCTTTGCTGCTTATTCATGATAAATGGCTAAGGCTGTTCCGCTGTCGGGTTTGGAGTTGCTCCTGTTTCCTTGCAGATTTGAGGAATGTGTTTCAAAGGTATAAATTCCAGAGATGCTGAACTGCCTCTGGTTTCTGCAGGCCAAGAGGCTCCCCTGCTTGTTAGGAGGTGCTGGAGCGGGTCTAGAGAAGGGCAACGAAGCTGGTGAGGGGTCTGGAAGGGATATCTCATGAAGAGCAACTGAGAGAACTGGGGCTCTTTAGTTTGGAGAAGAGGAGACTGAGAGGAGACCTTATTGCTCTCTACAACTACCTGAAAGGAGGTTGCAGTGAGGCTGGTGTTGGTCTCTTCTCCCAAATTACTAATGATAGGAGGAGAGGAAATGGCCTCAAGTTGCGTGAGGGGAGGTTTAGATGAGATATTAGGAAGAAATTCTTTCCTGAGAGAGTGGTTGGGCACTGGAACAGGCTGCGCAGGGAGGTGGTGGAGTCACCATCCCTGGAGGTGTTTAAAAACCGAGTGGATGTAGCACTTGAGGCTGTGGTCTAGTGCCTAGAGAGATGTTAGGATGAAGGTTGGACTTGATGGTCCTGGTGGTCCTTTCCAACCATCATGATTCTATGACTCTATAAAGGTGGTGTCATGCTGGATTGTCCCCATTCATTAATGACAATTTTTGCAGAAACAGAAGAGGCAGAAGGTGGAGTGTTCAGAAAGAGGAGACGAGAATGTGGGGGAAAGGCTGGAATTGCGAGAGGAAGGGTGAAAAAGGAAGCTGGGAAAATATTTGAGCATAGAAAAGCAAGAGAAGAAGGAAACGGAGCAGAGAAAGTCAGCTGGTTTAGACTGTTTCTGCCAGAGAAGTCTCTTGACATTAGGAGCTTTAGGAACTGGGAAAAGCCCCGCTGATGATGGGCCAGCACTGGGATGCGGCAGGAAGGAATTCAGACGTTGCGATGGGGAAAGACGGGAAAAGGGAGACTGAGGGGTGCTTGAGAACGCGGCCCAAAGAGAATGAAGAAATTTTTCGGTTTGGAGAAAAAAAGGTTAAGATAAGATGAGAGTTTTTTGCTGAAGGGTTGGAACGGAGGGAAAAGGGTGGTTGGAGGGGCAGGATAGAGAAATGCCAAGCAGAGGAATGAGAAAACCAGGTGATAGTTTAAAGGGGGAATCAAGAACACAGGGAGGGTGATGGGGTGAAGACCAACTCCACTGACAGCCCTGTTCAGAAATTTGAAGCAGGACTCAGATCAAATTAAGATTTTGTGCCAGTGAACATACAGATGAGGAGTTGGAGGATGAGTAATCAGTGTGGAGGATGAAGCCCTTAAGAAGTAATGTAAATGCTACAGAGTGAGGAAGGAAAATGGGAGTGGGGGAGACGGACTGGTGGGAAGAGGTGATAGATCACATCAACATGGAAAAGAATTAGAAGAGTCACAATTGTTTAGCGTGGGAAAGACCTTTCAGATCATCAAGGCCAACTGATAACCCGGCATTGCCAGGGCACCACTAAACCATGTCCCTCAGCACCACATCTCCACAGCTTGGAAACCCCTCCAGGGATGGGGACTCCACCACTGCCTTAGGGAGCTTGGTCCAGCCCTTCACAGCCCTTGCCAGCAAGAAATTGTTCCTCATGGCTAACCTCAACCTCCCCCGGCACAAATTGAGGCTGTTTCCTCTTGTCCTGTCACTTGTTCTTTAGGAGAAGAGACCAAGCCCTCCAGCCTTCTTTCAGAGAGTTGTTGAATGCGAGAAGGTCTCCCATGAGCCTCCTTTTCTCCAATTCCCTCAGCCGCTCCTCACCACACTTGTGCTCTAGACCCTTCCCCAGCTTTGTTGCCCTTCTCTGGACACGCTCCAGCCCCTCAAGGTCCTTCTTGGAGTCAGGGACCCAAAACTGACCCCAGGATTCAAGGTGCAGCCTCCCCAGTGCCCAGTCCAGGGGGATGATCCCTGCTCTGCTCCTGCTGCCCACACTGGTGCTGATCCAAGCCAGGATGCTGGTGGCCTTCTTGGTCATCTGGGCACACACTGGCTCATCTCCAGCCGCCTCTCGACCAACCCCCCCAGGTCCTTTTCCACCGGGCACTTTCCAGCCACTCTTCCCCCAGCCTGGAGCGTTGCAGGGGCTTGTTGTGACCCAAGGGCAGGGCCTGGCCCTTGGCCTTGTTGAACCTCATCCCATTGACCTTGGTCCATAGATCCAGCCTGGCCAAGTCCCTAAGCAGACCTGTGTTTATTTTAAGGAGAAGAAAGTATGAGAAAGGAGAGAAGAAGGAATGCAAAATGCTTGTGTTAGAGAGGTGCGCAGGGTCATCACCACAGTTTGAGACCACCCAACGCATGAAAAAAGACCAGTGTGAAGGATGCAGCTGCAGAGCTGGTGCCCGGCTGCACGATCACTGCGTTTCAGAAAATGGAGCTGCAGGGAACGAGAGCGGAGAGGTTGTGGATCACTGTGACACGTGCCAAGATGGAATGGTAAACAAGAGAGAGCTATCGTCTTCCTTTTACCTTCTCCTCTGCCCTTCTCATCCTGTCTCAAATGCTTTAGCATTTATATTGAAAAGATCCTCTGTCTTAAATAGAAGAAAATAGAGGGTGAAAACAATCCTCTTTTTTTTCCCAGAGCCCTGCACTGGTGAACAGAAGTATCCAACTGACCATCATCCCTCCTCTCCCAGGGTCTCAGCTAGACAGTCCATCTTCTACTTCCTACCTTCACATTTTAGATCACGGCTTTGGGTTATTAAAACAACTTATCTATATGTTGTGCTGTATAAACGTTAGCCTACGCTGTTAAATATTTAGACACTTCTACTACGTAAAAATAATGTGAGAGTGAAGAGAGGAATCAAGTGGAGAGCATCTGTTGTGTTCTTGCAGCAGTACTAAGCTGTTCATGAGCAGCAGGAGTGCTTTTTTATGCAGTATTCTCCTTAAATTGATCCTCTTAGAAGATACCTTTGACTTTTTGAGACAAGGACACCTGTGGCTTATCAAGGAGACTCAGAGACTTTTGATTTTATGGTGGTTCTAAATAAGTCTGGAAAAAATAACTTGTTGTGGTACTAACCTCCTTTCTCACCACGTGCTTTTTGAACCAGTGAAAGGTAGGAGAAGAAGGAACCAAGCTGACTTTGGAAAGAGGTCCAAGCACCTTGCCTTCATTATCAGTTGATACATTAAATACATGGGCTTCTTCTGGGAAGGCAGTAACTTGCTGATTATGCCAACTATGTCCTCAAAATACTTGGTGCTTCAAGTTGAGCAGGTAGTTACGGTTTCAAGAGTAACATTGCTTCTGTCCCTTATGAGCTATTGATTTCAAAGTCTTGCCTGCCTCATCCATCCAGCAGCTAGCATGGCCAGCAGTTGGTCTTCTACAAGCACATCTAGGTTTTCAAAGTTGTGTGTGTGTATAGCAGCTGTTTTCCTGGAGATTTTATTAATAATTATTCAAAACTTTGATTTATTGATATTATATAGTATATTAGATAGATAGTAGATTAGCTAGATCTTTCGTTGTATGTATATGTTCTTTTTTATGGTAGAGTGATAGAATCATTTTGGTTGGAAGAGACCTTTCAGATAGAGTCCAACCATAATGATTCTGTGATTCTGTGATTCATTCACCCAGCCCTGCCAGGGCACCACTAACCCCTGGCCCTCAGCACCACATCTCCACGGCTTGGAAAGCCCTCCAGGGATGGGGACTCCACCACTGCCCTGCCCAGCCTGGCACAGCCCTTCACAACCCTTGCCACCAAGAAATTATCCTTCATGTCCAACCTCAACCTACTCTGGTACAACTTGAGGCTGTTTCCCTTCATCCTATCACTTGTTCCTTGGGAGAAGAGCCCGACCCCACCTGCCTCCAACCTCTTTTCAGGGAGTTGTGGAGAGCCAGAAGGTCTCCCCTGAGCCTCCTTTGCTCCAGGCTCAACAACCCCAGCTCCCTCAGCTGCTCCTCACCACCCTTGTGCTCTAGACCCTTCCCCAGCTTCGTTGCCCTTCTCTGGCCATGCTCCAGCCTCTCAAGGTCCTTCTTGCAGTAAGTGGCAACTCTCTGGCTTTTTGCCCACCTTCCTAATGAAGATTATTACAGTTACTTGGTTTTTTTTTAACAGCGTGGATGTACCAGTCCTGTGCCCCAGTTCCCTTGTGCTTCTCCACTCCTTCCCCCATCACGCCTCTTTCCTTCCCTTGTTATTGATTCTTTTTATAGCCTCGGAGGATTTCCTTTCTGCTTCAGGTCTTTCCACCCCATTCCCCAGATGGGAAGCCACCGCGGGGAGGGCGTACGCTCTGCTTCCTCCCACCACCCGCCTGGTTGTGCCGGGAGTGCCAGGTAGCAGCCACGGCCACACATCTTCCCCCCACCACGGCTCCGTACTGTTGGCAAACGCAAGCAGAACGGCTAAGACCGATTTGCAGTGCCTCACGTAGCAGGTGGTCGGAGAAAATAATTAGAATAATAGCTAGAATAAATCAAGGGCTCAGCGGGAATAATGGAATTGTTACCAGAGCAGACACCTCATTCTGGGGAGCGCGATAAACACTCGGCTTCGCTGTTGTAGCGCGGGAGAGATGAGGTGACTCTAGGGGTAAATGGTTGGGAGGATTCATGAATCACCCTTGCCAACGGGGCCACCAAGCAGAACTTAGGATTGAAGGAAAAAACACTTTAGGAGGCTAAAGAATTCCCAGGATGCTGCTACTAATTCCTCATTCTGTTCCTGCGGAACCGCTGAGTGGCAATAGTAGGACCCACAAACTTGATCTGCTCTAGAATAAATATTACTAAGCTAGTAACATGTTTATTAATGGAGAAGACATTGCTATGTTTGCCTTTATTTTATTTGTATGGTCTTTCGCCTGAGCGTGATTTACTGTTGGCATTCCTCTTGGTCCTCCGGGAGCGATGGCTGTAAGCCCATCTCAAACAGCTTTACAGACCCTTCATAGATGCAATAAATTTGAGGAGCAGAAAAAAAAAGGAAAGGGAACAGGGAGAATAGCCAGAAGATGAGAAAGCGTCACGGGAAGTGTCATAGCAAGCTGCTGGCAGAACCCTCCAGCTCTGAAGGCACATGGGAGCTGGTAGATGCTGCCTAGAAACATCAGATAGACCTTCGGTTGTCAAAAAGCTCTTTTTCCTTGAGGAGATGGATGAGGAGGTCATGTGGCTTCACTCTGACCATCTAAACCATCTATGGTTGGACTAGATGATCTTAAAGGTCTTTTCCAACCTGAATGATTCTATGATTCTATGGTCTTGGGTAAAGAAAGTGATGAGGGTAAAAGCACAGGCAGGACCATTTAATGGTCAGCACTGGAGACAAACGTCAAGCTGAAGAGATTTTTGCTCCAATTCAGCAGAGCCATTCTTGCGTTCTTTAGCTAAAATGCAATCGCGGAATGATTTTTAGCCTGGTGAAAATTCCGTTTCTTATGGTCATGTGTCAGACTAGCTTTTTTTCTGAAGGAACTGCAAAATAAGCACTTCCCAGAAATAGACTCATTTGAGCGAGGTGCATCCATGATCCACGTGTAAGTCATGCCAAGAGCTCCAGCCTTCTTGGGTGTGTCGAGCACGAGGGAGAAGAAGAAAGGCCCAGCAGTGCTGGATAATAAGAGTGTCCTTTCTCTTTGCAACGTGTTTGATGTTGTCGTAAAACTTTAAATACTATTGTATCGCCTTCAGCTGTAAATAAGGAGATGGTTTTCCTGTAAATAAGGAGATCGTTTTCCTGAGGGCTCTCACGTTTTATCAGGGAGATGAAATTCCTAATGAAACTAATATATTGCACCTCTATCAGGAGCTTTTAATAACTGTAATAAAAGATGGTTAAACTGCTGATCTACATTGATTTTTTTTTTACTCTTGCGGGAAGACAATTATCTGTGTTTTTAAATATAGCTCTGAAATGTTTAGTGGGGTAAATGATTTTCCTTGCCATCCCCGCTAAACATCTCATTGAAGCACTATTATTGGCAGGTAGCCAGCCTTACCTCTGAAAAGTTGTCTCTTTTTTTTCTTTTCCATGGGCCCATTTAGAGAAGTAGATTAGACGGTATTTAACGATCAGTCTTTCAGTTACTGGAGCTTCTCTTCAAGTCTTAGCAAACGTTAGAGCTAAAACGCTTTTCACTTCGGAAACAATTAGAATTTTGCGAACGGTGGCCGAGGCCACGGTAATTTTTATGTTAATGAGAGTCGTGGTAGTAAGGAACAGGCTATTTTTGGAAACCGTTTTCAAAGATAATTGCACTCATATTTCAGCAGATAAAATATAGAGAAAAAGCCCCAGTGCGTGGCCACTTCTGCAGATGGTGGAATTGCTTGTGCAAAGCGTCTCTCCTTCTCCAGTGTCTGTGTTGAAATGACTTCTATTTACTGGCTGGGTGTGTTGCCCCTGGCTCTGGGTGTGTTTCCTGTAAGGCAGGTCAGGCTTCTCTCTGGACGCGTGCCACCTAGGAAGGAAGTAGAAGTGAAAGCTGCAGCCCTCGGTGTGGCGATGTGTGGGAGGAGAATAGAATCATTTTGGTTGGAAGAGACCTTTCGGATCATCAGGTTCAACTGTGTTAACCCAGCACTGCTAGGGCACCACTAAATGTGTTCCTCAGCACCACATCTCCACGGCTTTGAAAGCCTTCCAGGGATGGGGACTCCACCACTGCCCTGCCCAGCCTGGCACAGCCCTTCACAGCCCTTGCCAGTGAGAAATTGTTCCTCACGGCCAGCCTCAACCTCCCCTGGCACAACTTGAGGCCATTTCCTCTTGTCCTATTGCTTGTTCCCTGGGAGAAGAGACCAAATCATACCTAGCTCCAACCTCCTTTCAGGGAGTTGTCAAGAGCCAGAAGGTCTCCCCTGAGCCTCCTTTTCTCCAGGCTCAACACCCCCAGGTCCCTCAGCTGCTCCTCACCACACTCCTGCTCTACACCCTTCAATTGCTGAGTCAATTGAATAGTAAAGGTATAACTTGTCCCTTATCTTCTGCATCATTTGGGAATCCATGCTTAACCCAGTTAGGGTGTCACAGTTTAAACCAGAAAATGCAAAGGGTGGTGGTTCGTTAGCAGTGTGATCTTTGCTACGTTGTCCTGCCCTGAAACAGGACATGCTGCTGTGCCGTTAGTATGGACATGATAAATTACAAGGCCCTGTGGAAAAACAGCATTTATTATGGTGCTTGGATTGCTTCCTTTTGTCTTTCAGAATTACTATTTTGGCCGCAGACACATTTTCCTCCAGCACGCGGCCATAAAAGTTACAATAATTACAGCCCCTACCTTTAAAACTCATTTAGAAAATGCTGAAAAACCATCTGCAAAAAACCATTCAGAAAAAGCTTCTACCAAAGGTACAGTTGAGGCCCTTTTTCTACCCAAACTAAAAGACCATTTCTGTGCTTGTGAAGTGCTGGGGCCCAAGTTGTGGGCCCCGAGTTGGAGTTGACCTGGGGATGGGTCACAACCCAGCAGAATGTTTTGTTTCCCCATTGGCTTCATGTTGCAGAGGCAGAACCTGGCCCACCTGTTTCTCTGTGGCTCTGTCCTCACGCAGGTGGTCGTGGTTGGGGTGGTGGGTGAGGCCAGGGCTATATTAACCAGGAGCTTCCTGTTGGGTGTGGCTTCTGTTGGGGCTGGTTGCATCTTGCTGAGCTCTCTCGGTGGTGTTCTTCCATGGGAAGGGCCCCTGAGGAGCCATCTCTGTCCGTTGTGTCCAGCAGGCAATGCTGGCACCGCAGTGGAGGAGCTGGGCCCACAGGAACCTGTGGCAGGACTGTCTGCAAGAAGCCTTCTGAGGGGCTGTTGCTGAGTTCAGCGTTGGCCTGTGTGATCAGGCAACTTCTGGCAGCGTAAAATGATGATGGCTGAACCAGCACAACAGCTTGACAGTCCCCAGACGACCGCGGGTTGGGAAGGCTCCTACAGTCGCTCTGTGTGTTCTTCACACCAGCGTTCAGAAGGTGTTTGCTGGGGCTCTTTCACTGTGGCCGCTTGCTGTCGAGGTCGATTATGAGCATACAGCTGGGAACGTGCAGCCGAATGGAAAAAAGCACGGGAATAAAAGGCTGCGTCTTGGATAGAGAGTGCAAATCTGCCAGGCGTTTAGGCAAAGAGAGCGTCATTCAGTAAAATACGTATTTTGGCACAAATCGGCAGCAGCATCTGAGCGCTCGTCATCGGAGCGGATGAGCCCATGATGTTCAAATCCAATTTTGGAGGACTTAGTCGTTGGGTTTATATGTTTCGTTGTTTTTTTTGCTAGAAAACATCCTGGGAAAGCGTAATGGCTTTGCTGTGAGCATAAACGAGCAGGGCGGGAGAGAGCACAGGGTTGTGTTGATGTTCATTATGGAAAGGAGAGGTCTGCTGAAGGAGGGTTAGTTTATCAGAAGCGTTATAGAGTTGCTGGCCTCAATGTTTTTTAGGGTAGAAGACGTGCTTTACTGGGATCTGCGTTGCAAAAATTGTGTCCTTAAGACAATGAAAAATGTTGTATTTCCCGCACTTCGCCCTAGGGGAAAGCTGACCCTTCCAGAAACACAAAGACCAGAGTTCTGTGCTTGGTGAAAGTGAAGGTGAAACTTCACGGCAGATTGATAGAGGTATTCTCATGGGTTTCTCCAAAACTGCGTAATAAATGGAGACTCACTTGGAGCACCTGCAAGACTAAGCAGATGGGACTGCTCGGTGCAGTGAGCACAATCTGGAGAGATTTGTCTTGGTGATCAGATAGAACACGGGTTCAGGAGTCAACGCCACGCTCCAAGGTCATGCTTCTGAAGCCCAAGGCCTCTTCCAAATGTTAAATGTCTCCTCTTATTATTGAGTTGTACTATAGCAGTGCCGGGGACTGTCGCAGACTAGGATCTCCTTGTGGTGAGGTCTGTACAAACTTGGAGAGAGCAATTATCCAACAGTGTTAGACCAAAGGCAACCTTTAGATCCTGATGGTCCAGGGGTAAAAAGAGGGGATGGGATGGGATGGAAAGAAGGTATGTTCCCTCCTCATCTGGCAGCAGCAGGTTCCGATACCGTGGAGACAAGGTATTTATGATGCTGAGGTGCATAGTCTTGATAAATAACTTGCTGAAGACAGCTTCACATCTGTGGTCTAAGGACTCCTGTCAGTTAGTTTCTCTCTGCACAAGGTCACACTGAGTCACAAGTGGTGTCCCCAGGGCTCAGTATTTGGGCTAGTTCTGTTTAACACTATTATAAATGACCTGGACAAGGGGATTGAGGAGCCCTCAGTAAGTTTGCAAATGACACCAAGTTTGGCGGGAGAATTGATCTGCTGGAGGGTCAGGAGGCTCTACAGAGGGGCCTGGCCAGGCTTGATAGATGGGCTGAGGCCAGCAGGATGAGGTTTAACAAGGCCAAGTGCTGGGTCCTGCCCTTGGGTCACAACAACCCCCTGCACTGCTCCAGGGTTGGGGAAGAGTGGCTGGAAAGTGCCCGGTGGAAAAGGACCTGGGGGGGTTGGTTGATGGGCAGATGGAGATGAGCCAGCGTGTGCCCAGGTGGCCAAGAAGGCCACCAGCATCCTGGCTTGTGTCAGCACTAGTGTGGCCAGCAGGAGCAGGGCAGGGATCGTCCCCCTGGACTGGGCACTGGGGAGGCCCAACCTCCAATCCTGGGGTCAGTTTTGGGCCCTCACTCCAAGAAGGACATTGAGGGGCTGGAGCGTGGCCAGAGAAGGGCAACAAAGCTGGGGAAGGGTCTAGAGCAGGAGTGTGGTGAGGAGCAGCTGAGGGACCTGGGGGTGTTGAGCCTGAAGCAAAGGAGGCTCAGGGGAGACCTTCTGGCTCTGCACAACTCCCTGAAAGGAGGTTGGAGGCAGGTGGGGTTGGGCTCTTCTCCCAAGGAACAAGTGACAGGACCAGAGGAAACAGCCTCAAGTTGTGCCAGGGGAGGTTGAGGTTGGCCATGAGGAGCAATGTCTTCATGGCAAGGGTTGTGAAGGGCTGTGCCAGGCTGGGCAGGGCAGTGGTGGAGTTTCCATTGCTGGAGGGCTTTCAAAGCCATGGAGATGTGGTGCTGAGGGCCATGGTTGAGTGGTGACCTGGCAGTGCTGGGTTAATGGTTGGACTTGATGATCTGAAAGGTCTCTTCCGACCAAAAGGATTCTATGATTCTAAAAATGTGTAATTGTATTTTAATTCTATGTATTTAAAGTAAGCGTCACGTGAGGATCCCTTGAAGCATGGGTGTACTTGCAGTCAACAGGACAAGCCCCACCTTGCCACAGGTGAAATACGAGAGTGTTGGTTTCTCTTTCGTCGATGGCTGATCTTCCTCATTGTCGTTGAATGCTCTGCGTTGGGCTCGTGTTCACCAGTGCTCTGCTGGTTTTGCACACTGAGTGTACACAGAGTCTGTATGTGACTTATACACACTTATCATCCCAGGAAATATGATTCTTTTCCACCAGTCTCTTACCGAATGGGAAACGGGATCCAAAACCTGATGGAGAAGTGGAGTCTGAAGACAGGTAGCGCCCAGAGCAGCTAACAAGTAATACCTGCCTATGTTCTCATAACCTCATCAGAAGGCTAAGGCCACATAACTGAAAGACCTTGACCTTAAGTGACTTTAGAACGACCACTTCTCAGCTTGCTCTTGACACCACGTTTCTCTGCATCCCAGGGGACAACTGGTGCTTCCCGATGGACGTGTTCCCAGGCTGCTCCAAAGGCAGTCTCCACTTCTCGGTCAGTAGGCCACCGTCGATATCGGTGACTGCAGATCCCGTCATTATGTTTTAATTAGACTCGCCCTGGCAAGGAGGAGGGGAAAATGCAAATTCAGAGTTGAAACAGAGTGCGGTCTTTGAGGCGCGAGCTTCTGTTAATGCACGTAATTAAAGCACTAAGTGATTGTTCGTTCCCCGTGGAGTTGGAAGTGTCACTCAACGCAGCAGCTTGGAGTTGCTCAAACCAACGCTCATCGTGATGAATAATACAGCTGGTGGAGATAAGGAGTGCTGGAATATGGCGAGTTACGATAATGTGCGTCTCAGCGTAGTCGGGCATTAATTTAATCATGTGTTTAATGCAGCGAAGGAACCAATTCCAGAATCGGGTTGGGCGACACCTGGTTTCGGGTGGACAGTCATTAAAAAATAGATTTCGGTGACCTTTATTTTTAACAAATCCTGACATTTTAGTAAATGGCTGTTAAAAATTGCTTGCGCTTATCCTCTAACTGATATCTCCTCAAACAGTTGAACATCTTGAGAGCAAGAAGATTAAAGGTGGCAACTGAATCTGTGGGCTGTAAAATGCTGAAGTGGAATCCCACAAAATAATATTTTTCTCATTTTGGAGAACTGCAGCTTTCGGGTGCCTTCAAAATATGTTTCTAATTTGTTCTGTACTTAAAGCGGTCGGTAAAATCAGATTAAAACTGCAAGGTATGATCTTTTAACATTGGCTGAGTTGTGCTGGTACTGGACTTGAAAATGGGATTCAAACCTCTGGGTGGTCTCATTATGGTCCCAAGTCATTTGACCTTTCTGTTGCAAGTCTGAACAGTTACGGGGGTGACTAAAGGTTTTCCTGTTTAAAAAGGTTATTGCAAATGCTGGACGGAGCATAATTGAGAGCAGTCCTGAGGAGGACTTGGGGCACTGGTTGATGAGAAGCTCAGCATGAGCAATATCCTCCTGGGCTGCATCCCCAGCAGCGTGGGCAGCAGGGCAGAGAGGGGATCCTGCCCCTCTGCTCCGCTCTGGGAGACCCCCCTGCAGTGCTGGGGCAGCTCTGGAGTCCTCAGCACAGCAGAGACATGGACCTGCTGGAGCGGGGCCACAGGAGGCCCCAGCAATGATGGGAGGGCTGGAAGGCCTCTGCTGGGAGGCCAGGCTGGGAGAGTTGGGCTTGTTCAGCCTGGAGGAGAGAAGGCTCCAAGGAGACCTTCTGGTGGCCTTCCAGTATCTGAAGGGGGTCTACAAGAAAGCTGGAGAGGGATGTTTACAAGGGCTTGTAGTGATAGGATAAGAGGTAATAACTTCAAACTGGAAGAGGGTAGACTTAGATTAGAAATTAGGAAGAAGTGTTTCACTGTGAGAGTGGCGAGACACTGGCACAGGTTGCCCAGGGGGGTTGTGGATGCTCCATCACTGGAGGTGTTCAAGACCAGGCTGGATGGGGCTTTGAGCAACCTGTTCCAGTGGGAGGTGTCCCTGCTCATGGCAGGTTGGAACTAGGTGGTCTTGAAGGTCCCTTCCAACCCCAACCATTCTATGATTCTATGAAACACACAGGACAGTGAAATACTTAAGTTAAGGACTTCATCTCCTGATTCCTTCTCTCCCTATATTCTGATCTGGTTTGGGTTCACGTAGCATTACATTGACTTTTCAACTGATATCTGTTTCCTTGGACAGTCATTACAGCGCCATGCAATTCTGAAGACTCAAAGCACTTGGTGGGAGTTGGACAGAAGGATTCCATCATGCACTTTGATCCATCTGCGTTGACGGAAGAATCAGTGGCTCCTTGGCATGTAAATGACTAATTTTACACCCACCGGGCCCTGATTCTTCATAGTGGCAGTGAGTTTATGAGATGATGGATGAGTGGATCCTGTAGATGCCATTTGCTGTAATAACAGGGAACTTCTACAACAAAGGCATGTGCTACTAAAATCAATTACTGGTCTCGTAAAACATGTTAGCAGCAAACTTGTATAACCTTGTAGACCGAATGTGTGCTGATGGGATCTTATTAAGATTCATCGTTTGTAATTCACAGAGCAGCTGTTCCTACACGTAAAGTGTGTTTAATGGAGCTCAGGTGAAGCAAAATAATGGTGAATTCCAGGATTCTCTGCTTACTCGCTGCATTATTTGCTGTGAAGAAGTGCTCAGCTTTTCTCCAGCACCATATAAATTGGGCAAGGTTATGAGGAACATTGTTGTAAGGCAGGGAAAGGTCCATGTTTATGAACCTCCAGATCATTTAACTTGCAGCTGATCTGTATTGACCATTTTTTAAAATGATAGAATCATAGAACGGTTTGGATGGGAAAGGACTTTTAAGGTCGTTGAGTCCAAGCCCTCTGCACTGAGCAGGGACATCTGCAACTAGAGCAGGTTGCTCAGAGCCCCGGCCAACCTCACCTGGAATCCTTCCAGGGATGGGGCAGCCACCACCTCTCTGGGCAACCTGCGCCAGGCTCTCACCACCCTCAGCAGAAACAAATTCTTCCTTATATGTAGTCTAAATCTACAGTTAAACCACTGCAATGATGTCTCATGTCCTGTCCTTCGTGTCCATGCCAAAATTTAGAATTTTACTCCATCCTCCATCTTTAATCCACAAGACTTGTTAAACACCAGTTGGCTCACAGGCTTCAGAGGAGAGGAAACTTCAGGTTCAAAGGAAATTGCTTTAGCAGCTTTGAAGTTATTTGTGCTTCCATTTGGAAGATTCACACCCTGCGCCGCATCCTCAGTGATTCACAGCGCCTGGAAAGACGTAAGGAGCCTTCCTCTCTAGGTCATCTTCAACCTCTAACTTCACGGCGCGTTAACAGCCGTGGATTTAAGCCCCAGTTGAGTGGTTGCTCGAGCTGATGGAAAGCCTCCTGTGGGCTCCCGCCATGCTATGGCTGGTGGTCTCCGGAACAAATGTTGTAAGGATTGAATGTGTTTTGGCAGGAAACTCTTCTGAACGGTTTTATCAGTCGAAGACACCTTTTAAGGTGTTTAATTTTAAAAAAAAAAGCAGAGGCTACAATTCCTACTAAAGCTTGGCGCCTGTCAGCACTTTATTGTTCCTTTGTTTCAGGAGAGACTTGAGCAAAGCAGTTTGTGACTGGGAAAAGGGTAAGCTGTTAAATATTGGGATTTACAGAAACTATTTAAAGTTTACCGCCAGAAAAAAAAGGGCTTGAGGAAAAAAAAAAAAGAGACAGCGCTTTGTTATGAAGTTTGAAATGAATTCCTGTTGAAGTCATGAAACTTGAGGAACGTTTAAGACGTAAATAGGAAAATATGTTGATTTTTTTCAATGCTGGCGTTGCTGAAATATGAAGTAGCATTGTCGGCGAGCTCAGTACGTTGACATAAACTGTGTATGAAGTGGCAGAATTCATGTTGTGGTTTAGAAGAGGTCGCTTTTGCCCTTGCCTTTGGCTGCTGGGTGGCTTTGCCCTTCGTGCTGCCTCGGTGCCCGCCCGTAATCTGCAATGTAAATCAGGGACTGCTGAAATATTCTGCCTGGTGAATCAGACCAGTATTTTTTTCTTTGCATTCAGTTCAGTATCGTTGCAAATATTAATATGTAACCTTACTGGAAGCCTTTTTTTTTCTCCCTTGCCAGAGTGGTTTATTTACCTTCCTGTATCTCGTTGGAGATACCCTCTTCCTTACCATGATGTCTTTATCTTCTCCAGTGCTGCTTGGCCGTCGACCTCCTCTCATCAGAGCAATCACCTCTTGCGTGATTTTCTTATTCCTTCTTTCACAGTTGCTTCTCTCTACATGAGAGCACCTCTGACCACCCACAGAAGATGGAGCTATGTCCTTTTGGGTTGGTCCGGGACAACAGGATTCTGAATTCTTTTTCGGACCCTACGCCACCTCGTACGCTGG
Organism: Eurystomus gularis; assembly: GCA_013400335.1. NCBI lineage: Eukaryota > Metazoa > Chordata > Aves > Coraciiformes > Coraciidae > Eurystomus > Eurystomus gularis. The sequence goes on from VZZY01017382.1 coordinate 44,897, forward strand.
ATGACTTTGGGTTACACTCCCGCTTTGGCTGGCTGGTTTGAAAATGAGTCCAGTGTTTTGTTGGGTTTTTTCTCCCTCTTTGCATCTTGAGCTTCTGATGCACACCATGGGCAACACAGGAGAAGTGGTACGGGTGGTCAGCGAAGGGCTGCCTTCTCTGACAGCCACCAGTGACAGCACTGACCTGTAAAGTCAAACTGCAGCCTTGGAGCAGAAAGCAGGACACACGCTTCCAAGAGATGTATTGGGCCCCTCACTCCAAGAAGGACCTTGAGGAGCTGGAGCAGGTCCAGAGAAGGGCAACAAAGCTGGGAAAGGGTGTAGAAAACAAATCTTGTGAGGAGCAGCTGAGGGATCTGGGGGTGTTGAGCCTGGAGAAATGGAGGCTCAGGGGAGACCTTCTGGCTCTGCACAACTCCCTGAAAGGAGGTTAGAGACAGGTGGGGTCGGGCTCTTCTCCCAAGGAACAAGCGTCAGGACAAGAGGAAACAGCCTCAAGTTGTGCCAGGGGAGGTCTAGGTTGGACATGAGGAGCAATGTCTTCATGGCAAGGGTTGTGAAGGGCTGTGCCAGGCTGGGCAGGGCAGTGGTGGAGTTTCCATTGCTGGAGAGCTTTCAAAGCCATGGAGATGTGGTACTGAGAAACATGGTTTAATGGTGCCCTGGCAGTGCTGGAGGAACGGTTGGACTTGAAGGTCTCTTCCGACCAAAATAATTCTGTGGTTAATCAGACATAATGGTTCCCTGCTGTCACGTGGAGGCAGATCCTGTTTCTGACCTTACTTCTTTACTGGGAGCTGGACTCAATGGTCCTTATGGGTCCTTTCCCAATTGAAATATTCTATGGTTCATCAGTGGTGCTCAGTAGACAGCTCTGTAACCCAGCCCAATGCTGAAACAAAAGTGTTCTCCCCAGTATGCGTGTTGGGTTTTCTCACACTAATAAGGTGGGTCATCCTGGTCAAGGGTCCATCAGGGATCAGAGCTGGCATGAATCTGGGAGCCTGATGGTGTGGCTGGAAGTGTGGGCAGGGCAGGGAGCCATCATATCTGCTGCCTGTGGAGCTGCAGCACAAACCAGCCCAGAGTGCCTCCAAATAAGTCATTTATGTCCTATCCTCAGAGGCGATGGTGATGATTTTGTTATTTCATGGAGCTGGCAAGATGTTTTTTCATTTCATGGTGGCCATGTGAGACTCATGATGAACAGGAGCGTTTATGAAGTGCATAAACAGTCCTGAGGAAAGGAGGAGACCAACCTTATATCTACACACACTCTAGAGGGAGCACCTTGACACTGGGGTTCAGAGTCATCTGCCTTTATCTGCCTTGGGCCAACTTCCTTGTAAACCATTTCCTTTACAGATAGTGGGACACAAGGTGTGTTGCCGGCCTGGGATGGTTGGTCTTGGGTACTCTTTGAGGAGAAGTTATCCCTCCTGGAGGCTGAGGGCACAGAGTCTGTCAGTCGGAACAACCTTGCAAAATTTAAGACCTCCACCTCCCCCTTCTGTGTTTTTTTTTTCTTTATGGGACCATCCAGGACTTACTGCTGCTTAGGCCAACAGTGCTGCTGGGGTGGGGATGGCTGGAGCTTCATCAGGTCATGAGTGCAGGATGTGACAGTTAATTTTGCAGCAGCAGTGTGGGCTTGGAGTTGTTCAGCCTGGAGAAGAGAAGGCTCCAGAGAGACCTTCTGGTGGCCTTACACACAGGAGTGTGGCCGTGCAGGGCAGAGGTTGCTGGAGCTGGCCCCAGGCTTAGGAAAGGAACCTGGCCTGGGCTGACGTGGTCCTGCCATTCCCCTGACCTTGCTCACATCTTCCCATCCTGGTGCTGAATCTAGCAAGCATTGGATTCTGAGCTGATCCATTTTGATGTGCTGAAGCCAGCAGCAACCCATTTGCTGGTTTTTATCATGTTAAAGTATGGTTTTGTGGAGCACAATGAGCCAAGAGAGCTGCTTAGAGCTGCCCAGGTGAGGAGGTCCTGCTCCCAGCAGGCTGCTGATGGCACTTTATTCCAACATCAGGGCTTGCAGGAGCACTCCAGGAGTTGGTTTAAAACCCAGCAGTGGTAGGAAACAGCAAAATGTCTGAGTGGGTCTGGACCACATGAATGTGTAGAAGCACTTTAGCAAAGTGCTGGTGAGCACCAAAGATAGTGAAGCAACTAGAGGGGCCGTGATAGCCTGCCATTAACTCAGCTTACCAAAGTTAACTTTTTTTTATTACTATTGGAATACTGTGCTGGAGAGGGATCAAGCAGTGGGTTTCAAGTGTGCAATAGTCTCATCCAGGAGTAGATCTGTGGGTAGGTGCTATTACAGTGAGGGCCATGTCATCATGGAATCACAGAACGGTTTAGGTGGGAAGAGACCTTTCAAAGGTCATCTAGGCCAACCCCCCTGCGCTGAGCAGGGACATCTGCAACTAGAGCAGGTTGCTCAGAGCTCCGGCCAACCTCACCTGGAATCCTTCCAGGGATGGGGCAGCCACCACCTCTCTGGGCAACCTGCGCCAGGCTCTCACCACCCTCAGCACCAACAGTTTCTCCCTTCTCTGTAGCCTGAATTTCCCTCTTTTCATTTCAAGCCATCATCCCTTGTATTGTCACAACAGGCCCTGCTCAAAAGTCCATCCCCATCTCTCTTGTGGGTCTCCTCAAAGTACTGAACAGCTACAAGAAGTTCTCCCTGGAGCCTTCTCTTCTCCAGGCTGAACAAGCCCAACTCTCCCAGCCTGGCCTCCCAGCAGAGGGCTTCCAGCCCTCCCATCATTGCTGGGGCCTCCTCTGGCCCCGCTCCAGCAGGTCCATGTCTCTGCTGTGCTGAGGACTCCAGAGCTGCCCCAGCACTGCAGGGGGGTCTCCCAGAGCGCAGCAGAGGGGCAGGATCCCCTCCCTGCCCTGCTGCCCACGCTGCTGGGGATGCAGCCCAGGAGGACGTTGGCTGCTGGGCTGCGAGCGCACGGGGCCGGCTCAGCTCCAGCTCCTCACCCCCAGCACCCCCAAGTCCTCCTCTGCTCAGGGAAACAGTAGAAGGCCCCTTGGTTGGTCACTGTGTAAGTCAGTTAATGGCTGTTTGCTTCAGGGGGCATTGCCTGGGGTTTTTTCGCAAGTGATGGTACTTTAATTGTTATTAGTGAAATATAGCCTGCAGAAAACCAACGTGATGGTTGTGCAGGGCAAGCCAGCGCTGTCCAACTTGCAGCTCTGGGCTGGGACTGAGTCCCAGGAGTTAGCAGGAGACACCGTTTGCCCTCCTGTTCTCCAGGCTTGCTCAGAACATCATTGTCGAATAAATCTGTTTTTCTTCATTGCTATTCAAATGATGTGTCCCAGACACATTGATTAATCTCCAAATGTGTTCTGCTCAGATTGAAGATAAGAGCCCTCCTTTCTATTATTCTAATTCCAAGCGGAGTCTCTTACAATAAATGCTGCCGTATCTATTGAATTCATGCTGAAAGGTAGAGGCAAGGTACAGATTTGACTCCAAGCATTGTCATCTGGATTTTTTTTTATTTTTTTTCTCTCTTTTGTGGCCTTCCCTTTAAATCTAGAACATAACCTTTTTTAATTTCAAAAACTGCAAATGGATACATCCTGGCAACTCAGTGCAAGCCGTTAATTCTTAAAACCTCCTTACAATTGTCTTTGACAAAATCTGCCTTGAAAGGAGTTTTATTGGGGCGCTGAAGCCCCGGGAAAGGTGGCTTGGTTTGCCCTGACTTGCCCTTTTTATTCCCCTTTTTCAGGAGTTTTTCGAGAACCCCGCTTTTCGCCCAGACGGCATGAAGCTCTATCCCACGCTTGTGATCCGTGGCACTGGTCTGTACGAGCTCTGGAAGACTGGAAGATACAAGAGCTACCCTCCCAGCACTCTCGTGGATCTGGTGGCCAGAATCCTGGCCCTGGTCCCCCCGTGGACGCGTGTGTACCGTGTTCAGAGGTAATTCCCCGCGGTGAGCCTTGCGTATCGATTCCTCGCACTTGAAGGGATTCATCTTTAACTACAGCAAGATCTGACTCGGCCTTTTATTATTTTTTCAGCCTTAATCGTTAATGCACTAAAGATTTATTTTTTTTAAATGGCTTCCTCTGGGAAAGGCTGAGTAGATGAGAAGCTATTTGAATTGAACTCTCTCTGATGCACCCAGAAACTTCCAAGGTTTCTGGAGGCCCCGCTTTTGCTCCCGGCCAGGCAGGAGCACGGGATGCAGTGCCCGGAGTGGTTCGATGGTGTTGATGGATGCTTGCCTCTCGGCTGGGGGCAAAGTCTCCCTATTCATTGCAGGAGCTGCCAGGTGTGTCGGGTTTTTTTGGCTGCAGACTTCCTTTCTTTCCCCGCGGGTGTTGCAGGGTTTTCATAAACATACTGTGGTCATGCTGGTGCTTCCAGCACTCACCTCCCAGGAAGGTAGACAGCACTTCCGTTACCACTGTATTTTCAGTGTGGGGCCTTCCTTGGATTGTTTTTCTTCAGTTATCTCCTAAATCTTTTGGAGAACAGGAAGGGAGCTATAGCATCCTTGCCTGGTTTTGCATGTGCAGACAATAACTCAGTTGGCTCCCAGGTACATGAGCTGGAAACAGTGCTAATGCCAAGCTCTCCAAGGACGTGCAGAACGAGAAAGCCTTGTGCATTAGACCTCACCTGCCTGGGCTTCTCTAAGGCTTCTCTCCTGGAGAGAGTCCAGCAGAGGCTCTGAAGATGCTGAGGGGCCTGGAGCATCTCTGTGCCCAGGAAAGGCTGAGAGCCCTGGGGCTGCTGAGCTGGAGAAGAGGAGCCTCAGAGGGGAGCTGATCAAAGTCACGCTTGATGGAGGTCTGAGCAACCTGATCTAGTTAAAGATATCCCTGTATACTGCAGGAGGGTTGGACTAGTTGACTTCTAAAGGTCCCTTCCAACCCAATGATTCTGATCAATATCCAAAGGGCGGGGGCAAGAGGATGGGGCCAGACTCTTGTCAGTGGTGCCCAGGGACAGGACAAGGGGCAACGGGCACCAAGTGGAACCCAGGAGGTTCCATCTGAGCAGGAGGAGAAACTTGTTTGGTGTGAGGGTGTGGGAGCCTGGCCCAGGCTGCCCAAAGAGGTTGTGGAGTCTCCTTCTCTGGAGAGATTCCAAAGGCACCTGGACACAATCATAGAATGTGTCGGGTCAGAAGGGGCCTCTGAAGGCCATCTATTTCAACCCCCCTACAACAAGCAGGGACATCTACCTAGTTCAGGTTACTCAGAGCCTCATCAAGCCTGACCTTGAATGACTCCAGGGATGGGGCCTCCACCACCTCTCTGGGCAGCCCATTCCAGTGATCCACCACTCTCATATTAAAGAACTTCTTCCTAATGTCTAACCTAAATCTGCTTTTTCTAGCTTAAAACCATTCCCCCTTGTCCTGTCACTACAGACCCTCCAGAACAGATCTTCACCTGCCTTCTTATAGGCCCCTTTCAGGTATTGGAAGGTCGCTATAAGGTCCCCCCAGAGCCTTCTCTTCTCCAGGTTGAACAACCCCAACTCTCTCAGCCTGTTTTCAAAGGAGAGATGCTCCCTCCAGATGATCCTGGGCCCCCTGCTCTGGGTGACCCTGCTGGAGGAGGGGGCTTGGACAAGATGATCTCCAGAGGTCTCTTCCAACCCCCACCATGCTGAGATTCTGTGAAGGCATTTGATTTTGTGTCCTATCAGAAATGTGACAGAGTGGGGCTAAGCAGAGAAACATGATAAGAGAAGAGAGTGGCTGAAGGCAAGAAACGCTGGGTAGCTTTGACAAAGAAAGTATGGACTCAGAGTTTTCTCACAACATCCATTTAAAAACTAATCTTGCTCCAAATTGTATCTCTTTACAATGACACACAAAGTAATAGGACATGGAGGAAACCTTGCAGGGCTGGGAAGCATCATTGGAAGAGAGCAGATGCACAAGCAGGATCTGGTGGTGGTGAAGCTGCAGGGATAGAGGTGGGATGAGATGCAGTTCAGGGAGGTTTGAGGTCAAACTCAGAGGAGGATTAGCTGTAAACCACGAGATCACCAGGTGGAAATAGCAGAGGAGGAAAAGTTCTTGATGTCTTGGTCTTTAATACGAATAAGCCACTGGTTGATGGGGCCATGAAAAGCATTTTGTTCAGGATAACTCTTCCTAGAGATGAAAGGATTAATGCAGCAGCCAGACAAGGTATTGGTAAGACCTTGTCTGGAATAATCCCCACCTTCGAGAAAATGAACTGTGGAAATATGTGCAGAGGAGCATCAGTCTTTTGTTTGAAGGATAGATATGGACATAAATGACCTTTGTGAATCTATGAGAGAAGGAAAATCACCCTTTAAGAAATAGGAATTTTGATTTGGGCAGGAAACCAGAAAATAAGAAGTAGCCTTGGATAAAACAAGGCAGGAAGCTGGGAATTTTTAGTCAGGCCTGAGATTCTGGAGTAGCTTTCCAAAGTCACTGAAGGGGAAGAGAAGGTAAATATGAGTATGGTGACACTTCAGTAGGCTTATGAACGTGATTGTGATCCAGCAGTCTGTAGTAATGGGACAGATTCAGTGACCAGGAATCATAGCATGGTTTGGGTTGGAAGGAACCTTCAAGATCATCTAGTTCCAAGCCCCCTGCCATGCCAGGGACACCTCCCACTAGACCAGGTTGCTCAAGGCCCCATCCAACCTGGTCTTGAACACTTCCAGGGATGGAGCATCCACAACCCCCCTGGGCAACCAGTGCCAGTGTCTCACCACCCTCAGAGTGGAGAATTTCCATCTAATTTTCCAATCTAAATCTCCCCTCTTCCAGGAGGTGCTTTCTTCAGGGCTTTTTTACTGTGAGAAACTGGTGACTGCAGCTGAGCTCTGGGGCAGATGTGATACTGATGAGGAGGACAAAACATGGCTTGCAGGAAGTTGATATTGATATTCCCCCAGGCTTTGCACGTCACTTGTAGGGGCTTTATTAGAGGCAAAACTCCTGTCTCTTCCCCTGCACGTCCCCTGCTTCCTCACTAATTCCACTGTAGGCTCAACGTCCCATTTGTTCGTGATGCTATCACCACAGCATCGTATCTAAACCAAACAGGTTTGGTCTTGGAGGACAGCATGAGTTTGCAGCCTAGCAGGTCTTCTTCCTAAGGGGCGCGGGCCAGGAGGAGTCTTTGCTTGGTGTGCTGGTTTGCCCGAGCATGACTGATGTCTTCTGGCAGCGGCAGCAGCCTCCATCCAGCTGTCAGCTGGTTGTCAGTTATTATGTTCCAGGGGAATAGCTGTTTTCTTACTGCCTGCCTCGTGTTATCTGAAACTTGCTCGTAGTGATTACAGATTTTTACACCTCCAGTGCTAAGTCCAAAAGCTATTATTTTGATCTAAATTGCTTTCAGGGCCATTGTGTGACTCTGTAACAGAATAATGAACAAAGGCAGGTTTCTAAAAACATTTTGTGGCCTCTTTCCAACACTGCTTCACTGAGGACAGCAAGTTTTTCTCTGTTCTCCATTGCTGCACAAGCCCCTTTCCATCTTCCTCCAGCCTGCTCCTGTCAGTCCTGGCACAGGTTGCCCAGGGAAGCTGAGGATGCTCCATCACTGGATGAGTTCAAGGAGCAACCTGCTCTAGTGGGAGGTGTCCCTGCCCATGGCAGGGGCCTTGGAACTAGATGATCTTGAAGGTCCCTTCCAGCCCAACCCATTCTATGATTCTATGACCTTAGATTTCAGTCTCTTTCCACAATCCTTTCAGATTTGGCTTGTGACAATAAGTTATCTCAAGCTCTCTCTGCCCTGACTGACCATTTGATAGATGCATTCAGGTTTTCTAGCAAACACCACCAGAAAAAGACTGAGATATCTCTCTTGACCAGGAAGATGATCCAAGGGCTGGAAACCCTCTGCCTGGAGGTCAGGCTGGGAGAGTTGGGCTTGTTCAGCCCAGAGAAGAGAAGGCTCCAGGGAGAACTTCTTGTAGCTGTTCAGTACTTTGAGGGGACCCACAAGAGAGATGGGGATGGACTTTTGATCAGGGCCTGTTGTGACAAGACAAGGGATGATGGTTTGAAACAAGAAGAGGGAAATTCAGACTACAGAGAAGGAAGAAACTGTCGCTGCTGAGGGTGGTGAGAGCCTGGCACAGGTTGCCCAGAGAGGTGGTGGCTGCCCCATCCCTGGAAGGATTCCAGGTGAGGTTGGCCGGGGCTCTGAGCAACCTGCTCTAGTTGTAGATGTCCCTGCTCCCTGCAGGGGGGTTGGACTTGATGACCTCCCACCCAAACCATTCTATGATTCTATCTATGCCCTTCCTTATTAGGACCATTATTTGGGACCTCTCTTCCCTAGCACCAGGTTTTGAGGAACCATAAGGGACTCCGTTTTTCTGCCGTCCATCACATGCCCAAAAGAATCTTATTTAATGAGTCAGGTGAGCACGGGAGAGGTGTCACTGACAAAACACTGTAGATGTCTTTCAGCTGTAGGAAACCAATTTAAAGACGTATTTTTTTAAATGAAATGCCATTGCTAGTGGCTCGTTGGAGGAGAACATATTTTCCAGGGTTTGTAACTGTCAGAGATGCTTCATACTGTGTTTATCCAGCATGTTTGTGAACCTCATTCTCACTGAAGTGCTTTGGTGTGTGAGAAGGTGTGAAATGACAGCAGCGGTGCCACACACCTCGAGGCTTTCTTTCATGGACCTCGGTGCTTTATAGGACTGTTATTTGCACCATGCTGATGGGGAGATGTAGGTATGAAGAAATAAATCATATAATAAGTCAGAGCCGAGAGCAGACTCAAAAGTCTTTAGACTTCCCCTCTGCGCTTCAGGCGGCTGCTTCGCAAGTGTCCTGAGTGATGCAGAACGTTTGGAGAAGAGGAGATTAACCAGGCCCTGGTTGAAGCTTCTGGCAAATCGCACGTTAACTTTAATAAGGTCGGGATTTAATCCCCCGTATCCCTGGATTTGTTTAGCATTTTAACACGTCCTGAAATCGCCGGCGCAAGGCTGTCTGGTGGCTTGTTCAGAGCGGTGCACACGGGGTGCTTAGTGAAATACTCTGCCCTAATCTGAAGCGCGGATGGAAAAGCTGTTTCTTGCTTTCTCTTCCTCAAAAAAGCTTATTTTTCACGTTCATATTTTCATTTAGGTTGCTCCCTAGTAGGCAGATGGGAGAGGCTCAAGTTAGCGTGTGCTGGAATGTATCTTCACAGCATCTCGTTCACCATTTCATAGCTGACTCTGGGTTTAGCTAAAGGCCTGGTGCTGGAAGATGTCAGGATGTTTTATCTTGTGTCCCTGGTTGGGGAAAAAAAACCCACCCAGCTTAACTTTTTGGAGTCGTTCCATGATTAGAAGAAAGGCGCTTAGGTAGATTATCACTGCAGATCTAACGAACCCTGGTGATCTCCTCCAGTGTGTCCTTTAGTCACCATGTGAAGTGCTCATTTCCTCTAATTGCAGCTCTTTGCAGGATGTTGTGTTGGCCCTGCAGTGTCTTATTTACTCAAAGAAATCCACTGACTAAATGAACTGGTTGGCTAACTGGGTTTCGCCTCAGCTTTTTGGCATGGGAGTGTAAGAGGCGAGGAATTTTTCATAGCCCCTTTGGCTTAATAGAAAAAAGAAAGAGCTGGGGAAAAAAGGGAAGGAAAGTAGAAGACAAAAGATAGATCTGGCACTTCAGGACATGGTCTAGAGGTCAGGGAGATATTGGGATGAAGATATGGGATGATCCTAGAAGTCTTTTCCAACGTTAATGATTCTAGGATTGTATAAGGTGGGGCTTCCATTATGCTGGACAAAGTTGTGCCAAAATTGGAATGTGGTGCTGGAATGAGAGGAGAATCCTGGAGTCCTGAAGCCTTTGTTTTCATTCTTAGTAAAGAAAAACTCCCTTTACCCACCTTTCCAGTGTCTCAGACTTCTACAGGGCAGAAGCAGCACAAGGATCAGGTCTCTTGGACCTTTAAAGACCTTTATCTTTTATAGAGCTACGGCCAAAAATAATAATTGTTAATGGGGGCCATGATGCGAATGCAAGTCCTCGAGGAACTGAATAGATCAATTAATACGTTTTGCAGAGGTCATCAGGCAGCTGCTAGATGGTGATGACTTTCAATCACTACTGAACCAACATGGATTAAGCTAATTACATTACCAATTCCCTGAACCATCCCATTCTCTGTATGGTTTTTTTGTGATATCCTGTTCTTTACTCGGTTGAATGCTTGCACAGATGAAGAAAAAGGAGGAATGCTCACTGAGGAGCATTTGAGCCCTGTTGTGATACCAACGTGTTGTACAATTTACTGAGCATCTTTCGTACTTATAGAATCATAAAATTGTTTTGGTTGGAAGAGATGTTGAAGATCATCAAGTCCAACAATTCCCCCAGCACTGCCAGGGCACCACTAACCCATGGCCCTCAGCACCACATCTCCACAGCCTGGAAACCCCTCCAGGGATGGGGACTCCACCACTGCCCTGGGCAGCCAGCTGCAGTGCTTTAATAGAATGATCTCAAATGCTTCTTCTCCTCCCTGAAAACAGACCACCCAAGTGCCCTATGGTGTAACCCAAACTCCCTCAGACCTTCTCCAGGGAAATAAAGACTATACTATACTTAGCTGAGGGAGCTGGGCTTGTGGAGCCTGGAGCAAAGGAGGCTCAGGGGAGACCTTCTGGCTCTCCACAACTCCCTGAAAGGAGGTTGGAGTGAGGTGGGGTTCAGTCTGTTCTCCCAAGGAAGAAGTGACTGGACAAGAGGAAATGGTCTGAGTTTGCCCCAGGAAAGGTTTAGGTTGGACATGAGGAACAATTTCTTCCCAAAAAGGTTTGTCAAGGGCTGTGCCAGGCTGGGCAGGGCAGTGGTGGAGTCCCCATCCCTGGAGGGGTTTCCAAGCCATGGAGATGTGGTGCTGAGGGCCAGGGGTTAGTGGTGCCCTGGCAGTGCTGGGGGAACGGCTGGACTTGATGATCTTGATGGTCTCTTCCAACCAAAACGATTCTATGATTCTGTAGTGATAGAAGGTGAGTGCAGAGTCGGGTATGCCAGTCATCCATATGTTCTTTTTTCTGCTTGATCTGGATGCATATATCCCTCTATCCCTCTGGGATGCTATCCTGCTTTCATCATCTCTAGTGGGATAAACTGCCCAGGAAGGCAGCGGAGAGGCCAAACCAGGTCTTGCTTTCAAATTTCATTTTAGAACCGTCCTTGGAGAACTGAAGGAAGGAGTTCTGCCATTTGCACACTCATGATTTACGCTCCCATGGGAAGACCTTAGACTTTCTGGCTGAGCTTTGCTGCAAATCATTTCCTGTACAGAACCTTTTCACTTTTAAGCACCTAGAATCCCAGTATAAAAATGGGGTAATTCTGATGAATTTTCCCTGATTTTCAACTCAGAGACTGCAGAAAGACACCGTCTGGTTCTAAATTGCTGGTCTCCATCAACAGATACCGTGACCTGGAGTCCTGGGCGAGGCGCAGGCTCAGCTGGATGATCCTTTTTTTGCACAGACGTTCAAGTGAAGAACTGAGAGCAAAATTATAAGCTATTTCTCAGGGTTCTAAAAGCCTGCTTTTGTCTTCAGCCTTCGTACAAAAATAGTCTGTAGGTTTTCCCCTTTATTTTTCTCTCGCTTTCAGTTGTGTTTTGCCCGTGTCATTTCTCGTTTGACCGAAGACTTGAAGCAAAGGTAATTCAGATAAATTCCACAATCTGCTATTTGGGATCTTGGCTTAGGTGGCTGTAAAAGCACTTTACGGTGTCTTGTCTGCTGCTGGAGTTGTTTGAGGCTTTTGTTTTTCCTCTTGCACGCAGAGATATCCCAATGCCACTGGTCAGCTCTGGAGTGGAGCACGGGAACCTGAGAGAACTTGCCTTGGCCAGGATGAAGGATCTTGGGACACAGGTAAAATACTTGTTAATTGGTATTGAGGGAGAGCTGCTTGATGCCTACAGAAGGCAGCAGAGGAGAAGGTGTTGACTAGAAGACACAATAGGAGCCAAGTTCACTGCTGAAGTAAAATGATCTACAAAGGGCTTTCAAAAAAACAGTAATGACTAAAAAGCACCTTGATGGTACTTCTGAAAAGCTGGTTTTGTTTGGTTGATTTATTGGTTTAGCACTTTCGCCCCCTTCCCGAAGGTTCTCAGTAACTGGCTTGTGGCGTTCCATTTTTTTAGCAGAATGAAGCCCTTAAATCAGGGAGAAAGCAGGAAGGTTTCTTTTTAATTTATGCTATTAGAAATTCTCCTTCTATTCTTTTTCCCACGCATGCACTTACTTGACGAAACAATTGGAAGAAAAGCTCTTAGTCTGAGGCCAGAGAAATCTTGCAAGAGAGGTTTCAAGACAAACAAATGAGACTTGATATTCTAAGGTCAAATAAAAATATGAGCGGGGGTGGAGAGAAGGAGAGGGAGGGAGGGATTGCGTTTGTGTTTGAAGGCAGGAGGAGGTGCATAGAGCCCGTCTTGATTGTTCTCAGAAGGTCGCTGCGGCAGTTGGTGTCGCTGACATTGCTCACTGCTTGAACCTCGGGTGTCGAATGCCTTACTGAAGTCCAGGTAGACAACGTCAGCCGCCTTGCCCTCATCCACCTGGTCATGGAAGAAGATCAGGTTGGTTATACAGGACCTGCCCTTTGTGACCTCATGCTGGCTGGGCCTGATCCCCTGGTTGTCCCGCACTTGCCGCATGAGCGCATCCAAGATGAAGCTCTCCGTCATCTTCCCTGGTTCTGAGGTCAGGCTGACAGGCCTGTAGTTCCCCGGATCATCCTTCCTGCCCTTCTTATAGATGGGTGTCACATTGGCAAGTCTCCAGTCATCCGGGACCTGCCCAGTTGACCAGGATTGCTGATAAATGATGGAGAGCGGCTTGGCAAGTTCCTCTGCCAGCTCCCTCAGCACTCTTGGGCGGATCTCATCCGGCCCCATAGACTTGTGCACGTCTGGTTGGCGTAGAAGGTCATTGACTATCACTTCCTGGATTGTGAGGGGATTATTCTGGTCTCCATCTGTGTCTTCAAGCGCAGGGGGCTGCGTACCCAGAGGAGAACTGCTCTGGCTATTAAAGACCGAGGCAAAGGCAGCATTAAGTACCTCAACCTTTTTCTCATCCACCACATCGACCACCTCTCTGGGCAGCCTGGGCCAGGCTCTCACCACCCTCAGCATCAACAATCTCTTCCTTCTCTCTAGTCTAAATCTCCCTCTTTTTGTTTCAAACCATCACCCCTTGTCCTCTCCCAACAGGCCCTGCTAGAAACATTGTCCCCATCTTTCTTCAGCTGCTGCGTGTGTGCCTGTAGCCCCACATCAGCTTGTGCTGCTGACCTGTATGGTTGGTATTTACCATGGATGGTTCTCTAGGGCACACGTAGCTCTTCCACCTCACGTGGATCCTCTAGTTGCAGTGCAAAAGTTCAGAAAAGAACCTCCAGACTGTCTGCCTTCCCACTGCGCTTTCCCTGCCGCTTAATCTCGCCTAAGATGTTGCGCCGGACTTCCTCCTTAAATCACTCCTCTCAGTCTCTCTCTCTCTCCAGTAGCAAGCCAGGATTTGGCAGATGGCTTTGCCAGCCGCAGAAGCTTCCATCCCTCCTGCTGACTTTTCACTTCAAAAGCAGGCAGGGGAGACAACCTCCGTGGCGCAGCGAAGCCTTTTCAATTGAGCTCTTTAAGGCTCCTAGTGAATTCTTCCCTGGGTTTGATACTAAAAGCGCATCATTTGATCTGAACCTGATCAAGACCAGCTGGAGAAGCAGGGAGAGCTGATCCAGGGCTGGCAGGCCTTGAGCCGAACCATTGAAGGGCTTGTCAGGCTGGCAGTCAGCGCTTTGACAAGAACCAACTCTGTAAATATCTCTGCTGTGCGGGTGATTATGGATTTTAATTTAGTGAGGCAGAAACGTTGCGGCTGGTGGAAATGAGGAACCAAACAGTCTGCTGCAACAGAGCTGGAAATGGAAGGCGCTGTGGTGATTTTCTTGTGTCAGAGGAGAAAACTCTAAATATACTTTTGTCCTCTTGTCTTTTAGCTTGGAAAAGGAGAGGAAAAGGCCAAGGCAAGCAAGGAACTTGTAGGATCCTTAGATACTTGCAGGCTCGGTAGTGAAGATCAGCCAGCTCAGCAGCTCTGGCTGTTCTGGCATCCATGGCTTGGTGAGGAGAGCGTTTGAGGGCTGTGGATCAGTCACGGCAACACCACAACTTGCGTCTGCAGTTGTTGGAAAGAAATGATTCTGGAGGAGCCTTGTTGGATGAACAGATGCTGTCCTGCATGATTGCCAGCTACTGAGCGCAAGTGGAGGTGCACAGTTGGGATACAGCCCAGAACAGGTGGTTCTTCCTCGGTTCTGAGGTTCTAAATGGAGAGGGGATATTTCTCTGCCTTCTACCATGCTGTTTGTGTAGCAGAGGAGAGTTTATCTACTCTAGAATCCTGGTATGACAATGAATCGTGGTTTTGATGTAGCCCACTCAAACACCTCCTCCCACCCCTCCTTTTTTCTGCTATTTAGGAGATTGTAGATTTATGTTGATAATGGAATTTAAAAGCATTCAGGAAGACAGGGCATGAGACAGAGCTGTGCTTCTTCTGGGGACTCTGAGTTTCTGTGTGAATTGGATTCTCACACATTCTTTCCCCGTCTAAAAGTCTGGCTTCCGGAAGTACGTGGGCAGCAAGGTGGTGGTGGTGTTACAGTAGTTGTAGCCCGTCAGTGGAGGTTTTCTTCCTTCCCTCCAAGTGGTGGGGGCAAAATGGCACGTGCAGTTCAGCTGCTTTGGGTTAAACTTGCTGTGGTTGAGCTTTGCTGACAAAAGTTGGATTAAGCTCGGCTTTGGACTTTGCAAGAAACCTGCTAAGACAGGGCTGCACATAGTGTCCCACACTAGGAGTGCTTAGACTATCGCACGTGCTTGCTTAACTGAATGGGTGCCCAAGTTACTCGACTGTCATTGGCTTTGTTGAGAAGCATGGAAGTTTATGGAAGTTGTAACCCATCTCTCAAGCACTGAGCTTGGAGCCTCATCTCCTCCTCTGTCTGACTTCTAGGGGAGCGAAGATTTTTTTCATAGAAAAATAGAACGTTTTGAGTTGGAGGGGACCTTCAAAGCTCATCTAGTGCAACCCCCCTGCAGGGAGCAGGGACATCTGCAACTAGAGCAGGTTGGTCAGAGCCCCGGCCAACCTCACCTGGAATCCTTCCAGGGATGGGGCAGCCACCACCTCTCTGGGCAACCTGCGCCAGGCTCTCACCACCCTCAGCACCAACAATTTCTCCCTCCTCTCTAGTCTGAATTTCTCTCTTTTAGTTTCAAACCATCCCCCCTTGTCCTGTCCCAACAGGCCCTGATCAAAAGTCCCTCCCCATCTCTCTTGTGGGGTCCCCTCAAAGTCCTGCAAGGCCACCAGAAGGTCTCCCTGGAGCCTTCTCTTCTCCAGGCTGCACAAGCCCAACTCTCCCAGCCTGGCCTCCCAGCAGAGGCCTTCCAGCCCTCCCATCATTGCTGGGGCCTCCTCTGGCCCCGCTCCACCAGCTCCATGTCTCTGCTGTGCTGAGGACTCCAGAGCTGCCCCAGCACTGCAGGGGGGTCTCCCAGAGCGCAGCAGAGGGGCAGGATCCCCTCCCTGCCCTGCTGCCCACGCTGCTGGGGATGCAGCCCAGGACGACGTTGGCTGCTGGGCTGCGAGCGCACGGGGCCGGCTCAGCTCCAGCTCCTCACCCCCAGCGCCCCCAAGTCCTTCTCCACAGGGCTGCTCTCAGTAATTCTTTTGGCTGTCGTTTTCTGCATCCTTGGTCCCAGGGCTCTCAGTGATGCTCCACGGATGCCAGATCAGCTCTAGCTTTACTTCCTGATAGTTCGGTAGGTCTTTCTGCAACAATTTTCATTTAAAAGCAGGAAAAGGGTTGGCAGGATTCAAAAAATGGCTATTTAAGGACTCTCTGGTGCCTTGGCGCAGATTTTGCCCCTCTCAGCCCTTCCCAATGTAGGTTCAAAAATGGATCATGCCACAGTCTTTTTATTTGTTCCACCTCTGTTATATATTTCTGATGGGTTGACTTTGCCCAGACCCTGCTGTTTGTGAATCAAAGGGTGCGTTTCCTCATGAGCCATAATGGTTGCTTAGTGAATTGATTTTTGCCAGCATGCCTTTCCATTTAGCACTCAGACCTCTTCCTGAGGTGTATTAGGGATGGATCGGTGAGCAGTTTTATTTTGAAGCCTACCCATTTGAAATTCATCCGTGCAACTTCATGCTTTTTCCGTTCAGTTTTGAACCCAATAGGTGGCTGGAAATCTGTTTGTTTTCAAAGCTTAAGGTTTTTCTCCTATGTCATTTGTTTTTTTTTTCTTCCCCTCCCTTTCTTTTCCTAGTGTCGTGATGTAAGAACGAGAGAGGTTGGAATTCAGGAAATTCACCATAAAGTGAGACCGTATCAGGTAAGTTTTACTTTTTTCCTAGGAGCACAATTTGTTGCATGTTTGGTGTCGAGGCGTTGGGACCTATTTGTTCCATGTCCAGTCCTGTGGTTTCCCTTTGTAGCTGGATCCAATTTCCCATTTCTTTTCCCAGCAGCTTCGGATGCCTTTTGTTTTGTTGAAATTTATGGGCCGCCGTGTTCAATAAACTGGCTCCAGCCAGCAGTTATTTTGGTATTTGCGCTGCTGTAACCAAATAACTGCCTTCCTTTCTCCCCCTCCTCGTTACAAATCTGGCTTTAGAAAATACCAGTAACACCCAAACCCCAGAAGCTCCCAGTAACTGGTTATTTAGAAAATAAAAAATGTAGAGAATTGAGAAAATAACCAGTAACAATGCACGTGTGTGCGTGTAGCGAGGCGAGTTTAGAGCCTTTTTATTTTGTGCGTGCTTATATGGGCGAAGAGTAGATGTATAAATACACTTCTGGACATGTATGTATATATTTATACATGAGTCGATCCATAGAATCATTCCATCATCTTGGAAAAGACCTCTAAGATCATCAAGTCCAACTGTCAACCCAACACTACCATGACCATTTAGCACATGACACACCTTTTGTGTTTTTTCTTCCTGAAACGGTCCACAAAAAGATTGCAGGGCTTATTTTGTAGAACAGAAAATGTTCACTGCTGAACATCAAGCATCTGGTTTAGGAAATTCATCCTTCGCTTCACTGTAGTCACAAGGAGGGATCAATCCTTCTTCACCATGAGGGTGGTGAGACAGGTTGCCCAGGGAAGCTGTTGATGCTCCATCCCTGGAGGTGTTCAAGGCCAGGTTGGATGGGACATTGAGCAACCTGGTCTAGTGGGAGGTGTCCCTGCCCATGGCAGGGGGCTTGGAACTAGATGATTTTGAAGGTCCCTTCCAACCCAAACTAGTCTGTGGTTTGATGAAAGTGGTCAGGGGGTCTGTGAAACCTAAAGAGGTGAGCTTTCTAAGATCATACAGCGTCTCATCCATCTTACTCTACATGGATACCCTGGAAGTATTCCCTTCTTGTTCCTTTGCTGGCATCGAGGAGGGACTAAAATGATTCTGGAGTTTATCCATCATATGTTGCCTTTACTTTCAACCAAGAATTCTTTGCACCAGCAAGAAGGGGAAAGCTGAGTAGAAAGCTGAATCAGAATGACACTGACATACTCCTCCTCTGTCCGATGGGCATGTACCCATTTTCTAAATGTGAGCCACCAAACTGGGCTTAGGCTGTTGATGGGCCAGCACAGAGGGAGCTCCTAACAGAGGTCCTCTCACTTGTGCTTTGGAAGCTCCACTGACTACTTAGGCTTCAACGAGGCTCTAAGTTCGGTACCGGAACTTAAGCAGAATGAGTATTCTCCAAGTTTAGCACCTGAAAGATGTTCTCACCTGGCAAATCAGAGCTTAATAGGAGCCACGTTCTGCTTTTCTCCTGCCATCGCGTGGATTCAGATGGAGTGCAGTACCTCCCATCTCGCAGAACGGAACGCCAGCCTAACTGGCTGTAACGTACAGAAACGTATCGCGATCGCAAATGAATAATCTTGTTCTCACCAGATTTCTGCAAGAACGGAGGCTGCAGGCCAGGCAGCCTTTGTGCTCTGCTCCCCTTATCTCATCTGCGGTCATCTCACGAAACATCTCCCAAAGACGTCTACCGTCAGCCGTGCCAATCTAATTTAAATTGTAAATTTCTGGAGTAGTTAGCAAATAGCTTATCACAGGGTTTTCAAAGCAACGTTAGGTTGAAAATTCCCTTTGTTCAACTCATCTGTCTGAGTGGCAGGAGGGTGTCATTATGTAGTCGTAGCAAAATCCATCATGACAGCAAGCAAGAGAAATGCTGTGAAGACAGTAGAATTCTTCACGCGCTTTAGGCTAATGACAAGGTACGGTGGTTTTTCTTGGCTTCGTGAGTAAACAACGCATCCTCTTGATAAGAGAAGGGTATCGTGTCAGATCAAAAATAAATTAATCGCTGTAATTAGTCCCGTTTTATGCAACTCCTCTCCGGTAAGGATCAGTAGGCTGTGCGTATTTTTATAACGGTGATTGCGTGTCTGCTTTTGAATGTATTATTATTTTATTTTTTTTTTTAAGGAATCGATTTGAAGTAGGTTACTTGCCTGTAGCTGGTTCTTTACGGAGCCATCTCTAAGCTGCCTTCTCAATCAGCGGCCTTCCTCCAGGGCAGCGGAAGGTATTCGCTTGCTCTCGGGATGGTTGAGGCTGCCTCACGCTACGTAATAGCCTTAAAAACGCCCGAGTGAATTGTTGCTGCGAAGAGACGTCGGATTGACAGGTTTGGAAAGGCGAGGGGCAATGACAGCTCTGTTACGGATATGAACCTACATTAACGTGAAAGCAGAAAGCGTTAAGACATAGAAACTGCGGTGCCTGCAGAGCAGGGGGTTTTGTACCGAGTTAATGATCTCAATACAGAGCTGTAGTAGGAATAAAGCACTGGGGTTTTTTTGTTTTGGAGCTGAGAGAGTAGGTGTTTTAAGTTAAGAGTATAATCTGCAGCTGGGTTCTCCCTTTGTTTGTCAAAGTGAGTTTAAACCAGACTGTGACACACATTTAATAGGATTGCACATGGAGACGGTGAAAATCCACCCTGGTGATGGTTTTGTTCTTACGAGCACTCGGGGTGAGTTATGGACAAGGGATGGACTCTGGGACTGCGGCCATGCAGGGGCTATGCACCAACCGAGCAGAAGGTGATTTGGGGTGGTTTTCACCATGTTGGTACAAGTATCCCAGAAGGAAAAGGCTCATGAGTCCCTGGAAGCCCTTTGAGGGGATTTATGTATCCTCAGACCCTCCTGGTGAAGCTTCCTGCTGTAGTCTTGTTTTGCCTCTGTCTACAAGTGGCTTTCAGACCAGCCGTGGGTCAAACATGGCATCTAGTCCCTGCTGGAGAACAAGCGCTGGAGCGACCTTCTCGTTTTGTTTTGTCTTCAGGAGAAACCAGGAGTTCTCCAATCTTGCCAGTTCAAACTCTTAGTACAGCAGTTTAATACCTTTAAAGGTCCCTTCCAACCCATTCTACGAGAATATCTTCCGCTTTTTTTAGCGGTAAGCTTTAACCTCACTGCTAGCCGCAGAATCTGGGTATTTTAAAAATCTCATGCTCTTACTTTCCTGTGCTTTTTCCATTGGGCTGGTGGTGTTACAGTGGATCTGGATCGGCGTGTCAGCTGTCCTGACACAAGCTGGAGTGGAGTTGTGCTCTTGGAGAACTTGGCACATGGGCAGACATCTGCCTGGGTGATACGCCGTGAGCTGTACGTCGGCGTTGAGATGAGCCTTGCTTCTGCAGGCTGTAAGGGATTTAATTGTGAGAGGTGTTCACCCAGGCTTCGTCGTGGAGTAGAGCAGGCAGGCGACAGAACCTCTTGTGGCTTTTCTGTAAACAAATCTTTAATTCATGGATTTCTGGCTAGTAGACTTATTTGCAGAAAACAAATACTGAGGTCCTTTGCTTTTCTCTTTATAGTAGTACTGCGAGGAGCACAGCAAGCTTGCTCTGGGGAGACCCTTCTGCAGTGCTGGGACAGCAGAGACATGGACCTGCTGGAGCGGGGCCAGAGGAGGCCCCAGCAATGATGGGAGGGCTGGAAGCCTTCTGCTGGGAGGCCAGGCTGGGAGAGTTGGGCTTGTTCAGCCTGGAGA